>PVIJ01010000.1:0-15000 GCA_004024925.1 Scalopus aquaticus | reverse complement strand
GATTCCAAAATTTAGTATTCTTCTGAAGTTTTTAAGGGCATGTAAGCAAAAAATATAAGTTTAAGTGAAGTTAAATTTCACCATGCTCATGATATGATAAAGTGCATCAAATCAGTTTTAATACGTGTTTTAGATTTTCTCCTGTCCTATAATAATTGTACTAGCAGTCCTCTACAAATTCTTTGTAGTACTAACATTCTCTTGGGTGTAAAGCAGTATCTAAAATGAGTCTACATCTTATGGGTTATTATCACAGTTTGGTTTGCATGGTACAATAAGAATATTCATGATGGAATAAGTTGTCGTAATTTTTATTGCTATTATATGTCTCTAAACCATTTATGAACTGTAGTCAAGATATTGCCCATTTTTATAAACCGTAAAATGCAAAGTTTAACTGTTACCCACAGTTTACATAGAAGCTAGTAAAGTGTAACTTTTTGCCTGTCTTATAAATCAGTGTAATTACATATTCAACTTTAATTACTGGTGCGTCTGTATTGGCAAGGTTTATATGTTATATTTTATGCAAGACTACGATTCCTATTAATATTTAGCAGCTAACTATATCATTAATTACTCTAAAATCTTTCCCCTACCATCTTTTTAATGGAGCTGAGAAAGTAGATGTATTAAAAATTGATGTATTGTGGATTTCAGAAATGTGTATGACACTTTAAAAAATGCCTGGCCTTACTCAGTAGGCCAAGTATATCAGTTTATTGTTTACTGAAAAGTGTTGACCTAGGTAGCACTTAGAATTCAGGGGAAAAATTAGAATCTGAATAAATGCAGTATACACACCACTGAGGAATTAGGATCAGTTGTAACTTATGTCCATACTTTCTAGAGTTAAACATCATATACTTCAGTTCTCAGTTATTAAGGTAAGAATAATACTTTCTCTCATTTTTATATTTCCTTTCCTATTTTGCCATTAAATATTTAGTCAAAGACCTGAGAAATATGGTCTTTATACGTGTCTATTTCCATTTGACCTTTCACAGGATAGTATTTTTGTTGACTTTTTTAACGTCTTATTCTATTTGACATATTAATGTCTTTAAGATCTTGTGCCTAATTGCTTTATAGCACTTTTACTCTATCACCTTTGTGAAAAACACACTGTGAACATTAATGTGTTTTATCAGGTTCCAAACCATTACTTTTTCAAAATGGAAAAATTTGTCTTTTGGAAGTGTCTTTAGATGTATTAAATAATACAAAAGAAGTAATAAAACTCGAAGTAGAAAGAACATGAATATATGCTCTTGAGAGCAGCAGTATTCTAAAACAAGGAAAGTGAGCAACCAGACAAAAGTTTTTATATCCCTGCTTTATCCTGTCAGCCATGCGGTGGGTAGCTTGAGGCCTTTTACTTTCAGCAGTTCTCCAGAGTATGCTAATGCTCACTCCCTGTATAAAATGCTAAAACAATAAAACTTTAAAGAGCAAACAAGAGTTAGATCCTGTTTTCTCCCTTTTAAAAAAAGACCTATTTCAGAGGAAGGAAATCCATTCATAATAAAAGTGTTTAAGCTGTTGATGCAACTCCCTGTGAGAGTAGGCAATATATAGTGGCTATTATAGACTAGATATAGAAAATGTGTAAAGAAGTGATTTTTTAACATAATTGTCAGTGATAGGAATATTAAAATAAAAATTTAATGATTAAGTAAAAGAGTTTATTAGACATTATACTTTAGAACCTAAAATAATAACAATTGGGCTAAATTATGGCATTGTTAGGTGATTAGTATTTTTCATTTGACATTTGCTGTTTTAGGTTTTTCATTTTATTATTAATTTACAGTTTAATTATGAAATACCTCAAAGAAAAAATAATATGTGTATGTTAAACAATGTATAAAAATTGTACATTTAATGCTTGATATACTGCCACTGTGGGATCTTAAAACTAAAGTGTTCACAGTCAATGTATTTTACAGTTTATGTTTTTATGAATTTGAACATGTGAAAAATATTTATGTATATTTTCCATAGAGAGATAAAAGGAAAGCTTTCCTAGGATTGTTGAAAATAGATTTCAGAAAAGATATAAATCAGATGAAGACCAAATTTTATCATTCTTTGAATCTCGTGCTGGTGTGGTCATTAATTTTTTTGCCCATTAGATGTCAAATATTATTGATAGAATGTCACTTCATTTTTCTGTATCTTTGTCTTTACATTTTTAAGATGTTTATACTTAACACTAAGACATTTTACATACATTATGAGGCAAAGAAAAAAATTTGATTGTAGAATATCTAATTCAATGCATTTCAAAACACTCTGAAAACTAAACAGAAGTGAAAAAATGTATACATTTAAACAGTATACTTATGTATCCTGAAATGGAATTGTGAAATGTTTTTGTTGTTTTGGAGAGTTATACTGAGGTGATTATAAATGAAAGGCAGCAAGGTATAGTGTATTGTTGTACCGGCCCTGATGACGGGTTGTAGGGTTCCATTCCCAGATTTAGCACTACACAGCTGAGTAGTACTCATTTCTTGTCTCAGTTTTCTCAGCTGAAAACAAGATAAGTAATAATAATGCCTACCTCGTAGGATTCTGGCAAATGCAACGAGTGCCTTGGATATAATAATTGCTCTTTGTGTTCCTTCTAGCACTGTGTACATAGTTAGTGACTAACATTATCTTTTAAAACCTCATTGTTACTATACATGACTATAAACAATATAAAAGTATTTCACATTTTAAATTATATTTTTTAGGCATTCCATAAATGTGTGGTGGTTATTTTTCTTGACAGTCCCTCTTCATTTCCTTCCTCGTTCCCTTATATTGCTTGGAGTATGCAGATCCATAAAAGTGAAACAATGTGAGACTGAAGTTTATGGTAGGGAGCACTTTACTCAGATGGCAGGATAAGAGATTTTTGAGATGTGTAAATCTTAACTGAGGTTCGAGGTAATGAACAATTCAAATAGATAGCAACCCAGAACAGAAACTCATAATATGCGCCTAGAAAAGATTGCATATTCAGCTTTAAAGGAATTTAAAATAAAAAGGAACATAGAATTTAGAATATCTGAAGTGGGACCAGAGAGTTGAGTGTCTCCAATGTCAATTTATGGTGTTTGTTTTCATCGTATGGAAGCAGTTAATGTTACAATCTTGAGTTGCACACATTCAGGGCCGTGCTTTAAAAAGGAGTAATCTGAAAGTATGGTGAATAAAACTCATGGTGAATAAACTCAGGTGAATAAAACTCATGCACATAGGATTTCTGGAGCTGGTAGAGACTGGAAGTAGAAGTTTATTCCTCTTTAATTCTTTCCTTTTGGGGAGTACCTGATCCTAGGGTCCCTTTGCCGCCATGTTGATGACGTCGCTCCTTGGAAGTAGAAGTTTAATTCTTATTGTGCTGTGAAAAGAATTACCAAAACAAGACAGCTAATTTGAAACCTTGGGACAAAGAGGAAATTAGGAAAAATCATAGCAAATTGAAGACCACAAAAAGAAATAGAGAACACAAGAGGACAGGCTCAACAGGGCACTTGATGAGTTCAGCATTTCCCTTGCTGAGTCCACAGAAAAAAAATAAAACCAGAACTTTTTGTTTAATCTTGTTCAACTCCCCCCAAATAGAATCCTACATAAGAAAATATAGACGTATCCTTGAGGTTGGTAGAGAGAATGTTGTGAAGCTTTAGAAGTGTGAAATAGCTTATGGATTAGTGCTTATAATTTATTTTTGAAGAACAAGTGATGACAAATGATTATTCATCTTCTTTAGTGTGATGCTCCACATTTGGCTTGCCATCCACTCAGTTTTCACTCTTACAATGCCCTGAATGAAGTCTTTGCCAGACTAGTACATTTATCTTGCCTTAACAGTTTGTCTTTCTGCACTTTGCTTTTTCAGTTTTTCATCTTCTTTCCTTTATTCCAAGCCTACCTTTTCTTACCGGCCTATGTCTGTTTTCCTAGGAAGCTCCCCAAAGTAATTTTTCTGTCAGAACTTGCACTCTGTCCCACCCTCTCGAAGAACTTGCTCCTTATCCCATTACTTGGACTAATTCAGTGTGTGTGTGAGCACACATATGTTCATGTATGAAAGCCTGCTCATTTTGCACTGTCCCCAGATTAAGGACAGTGACTGAGTTTTAGACATAGTGTAGTATTTAAAACCTTTAGCACCACCAAAGGTAAGCATTCTGTAGGCATATGATACTGATTTTGAAAAAATCAAATGACAGGAATCAGTTAATTGGAAATGGTTTGACTTCATGTAGTCATCCCTACAAAAATAAAGTCCAGGATTCTGTTAGGACTCAGAAGAAAAAGGGAGAACATAAAATTTTAGGAAAGAATAGGTAATTAAATACAATGTTTATCTTTATGAGGGAGATACAAAGTCTTTCTAAATATTGGTAGAACATACTGGTGAAGTAATTTTTTTATTTTAATTATTTAGTTAATATGTGTTCTATAGCTGTCCAAATTTATGTGAATAGAAAGTAGCAGACCCCTTCACCTTATTTGTGATTCTCCTCCCAGAACTTTAAAAAATTTTTTTTAATCTCATTGAAGGTGAACTGAAAAAGAATAAATAAATTATTGAGATTAATGCATGACTCAGGTGAATGTTCAAAGGGATTTTAGCAAGAAGTAGGAAAGGTTTGAGCCAGGAAGGATAAAATAAATTCTACATAATAATTTTTTGAATTTTTTTTTCACATTTTTCAATCAGTTAGATTTTAAAAATACTTTCTATTGCTGCTGAAAAGATTCTAGAGTGTCATCTTTGGTCAGAACAAAACTAAAGGATGCTTCCTTTAAGAATCTGAACTGTGGACCTCTGCAATTTGTAACACTCTTTCCTTATGCATCTCAATGCAAGTATTCCCATATTACTTTACTTTTCAGGTAGAACATGGATAAAAATGACCTAAGATTCCTATTTTGTGGCATATGCCTATTAAAAAACTACTTAAAGAGTTAGGATTGATACTGTGTTTAAGTGGAAATAATTTTAACTTACTCTCTTTTCCCATATGGTAGACTTAAATCAATGAAAAGAGAAGAAAACACTTGCACTATCTGGAAGGTGAACTCATACTGGTAAAATCAGTCTACTTTCTCTCCTTCCAAATCTGAGGCAAAAAGAGGAATTTAATGATGAACCCACCATATTAGTTCAACATGGTTGTTTATTTATTAAGCAATTGTTTCTTCTCATTCTCACTATCAGTACATTGACTCATTTGCCTCTTTTCTCTTGTAAAAATGTTAAATAAGAGTCCCATTTTTAGACTTTCAAATTTTATTTCTAGAGATCAAAATAAATGTCCTTCCTGAGCTGGTTTTATATTGAGGTTTTCATGCACAAAGCCTTCCTTTGTCATGTCGTTCCCTTTCTGATTATTGGAGTCTCCCACTGTTGAGTTTTCAAATCATTTCTTACGTGTCATCCTGAATCCCCTTAGCCTCTATGTCATTTGAAAGTTCTACTTGCCAATATCCTATATTAGTTGCAGGTGATTATTATTTTCTCCCTCTTATTAAAGCAAATATTTGAAGTTTGAGTTTAAGCATCTTCTTTATAGAATTAGAATGTTAATGTGGTTCATATAAGGCTCAATAAATTTGTTGTGTCCTTAGAACCCAAAACTATAGGGCAGGAAAATCAAAGGCTGAGGACATCACATAAAAGGAATAGTGTAGTATCTGCAGAACCACGTTGACAATGACATTAATCTTTTGAATTAGTACATTGAACACATATTCTCTGTGCCACAGAACTTTCTGTATATCACATGTTCTAGCCATCTTTAAAACACTCTCTGTTTCTTGAGGATCTCATTTGTTATATGACTCCAATGATAGGTTAAGCCTCTCCTGGCAATATCTTACATCCAAAGATGGATTCTGACTTTGTAAAACATTATTGAATATCTAATGTAAATTGTGAATTGTCTAAAGCATAATGAAAATATTCAAGTATATAATCCTTCTATTCTCTTTGAATGTCTTAAAATTTAAATGGATATTTGTATCTACATATAGACTTTATAGATCCTATACCTTTGGTTGGTGTATTTTATATAAATTCCCTGCAGATCTTAGATCTCTCTGTGGACAAAAGCATTTTGAAATTGGAGTGGCTCTGTATTTTAGAAGAAAGCAGTTGAAAGTGATAGACAACTTGAGCAAGTGGAATACTCTCATTGTTTTCATGCCTGTTAAGCCTGCATTATTTTTTCTGATATTTTGAATCACTAAGATGCATTATGAAGTTCTAAACCTAAGGCAGTTTTTTGCTACAAATATTTTCACAGATTTTCTAATTCACATGTTTTCATTCACCTTTAATATTTTCCCTAACATTTCTGGGCCTCATAATATTTTTTTTCTAATTCCATTTTTATTTAATCTCTAAACTTTTTCATTAACTTTGCTAGTTAGCTTTGAGATCTTGTTCCGAAGTGATTGTACAGAACTTATGATTATGTCAGCTCTTTATCATCTTTTATTTTTTTTTGAGTGCTGCAAGTGTGGCTCAGTAGCTGCTGTTCTTTTTTACATTATTCCAGTCCCCATATGTGGCACTTACAATCCATTCTAGTTCCTCTTAATAAAAAGATCCTCCCAGAGATATAGTGCCTTCAGCTAAAAAGTGTTGTATCCCCACAGTGCCAATTGTGGAAATTTGTGGGTTCCTATAGGGTTTTGAAGAATTTTTATAGAACTACATACGGATGATATCTGACATCTGTAGTATGAATCCCCACAATTTAGGCAAAGTGTGTCTAAAAATTTTAGCTGACAGCATTGTAGCTTACTGCTTCTGTTTTATATCTAAAGAAGATACTTTGTTAGAAGAGACATCATCATTTGCACTAACAGGAGTTGAGCCTTAGAAATTTTCTTTCTCTAAGGGTCAAAAGTCTTTGACTAAATTGTTTAAAGAATATTGCTGTTCAGTATTAATGTTTTCCAACTTCTAGAACTGGGTGAAAATGAAAGTTTTGCATATCCAGATGGTATTTTCACTTCGGCTTTTGACATTGCACTTGGGAAGTGAATGTATATTTAGTGGCCAAAGGTAATTTATAACTAAAGATACTTATAAGTAAACTTCAGTGTAGAATATTATGTGAAGATAATTTACATGGTAAGGTTATATTTCAATATATTTAAAGTAATATGTATTTTTGACTACTTTGAAAGAATTTAAAATTGACCATCCACATAACTATCGTGATATATTTGAATACTTTGACACCAGTGAACATAGTTTAAAACATTATTTCAGGGTTCCTGAAATAAAATTAAATAATGTATATAAGCAACAGGTAACCAAATAGTTTAGCATAGCAATAGTTTAGTTTGTTCAACATAAGCCTCAAAGACTAAAAATGGAATACCATCAGCAAGACACTTAAAAAGGAGCAGGAGATGTAATGAATGTTCACACAGTTATCTTACTATCAATAAATTCATATTTGCAACATTAAACCTAAGATCCTTTTTGTTAATTATTAAGTCAGAGATTCACCTATGTTCTAGATTTAGCCTAAAAAGCAAATACTGTATTTACTCTCTATTCCATTTTGATGTTTAGAATAAAGAGCATAACGCGGTATATTCAGAAGAAAACTGATAAAATAGTCAGTCCTATGGTTTAATTTTAGGAAAGAAATCGTTCCAACAGCCAATCTTGGTGATTAGCCAATCTTATAGCTAATGATGAAAACCATACATAATCCTCCTGCAGAGAAGTCTGTGAAGATATCCAGAAGATAATTTCACCCGGAATCAGCAGCAATAAATTGGCAGCAGTTTGGTCAAGGGAAATGGAAGCAGTCTAGAAAAAGAATAAGCTACCTCCGGGAGAATTCACCACAGCTGTGGGGCCCAACTTTAGGACTTTAGGCTTAAGATCTTTAAAAAGTCTGAATCCAAGTTGTTAATCAGGGAAACAGGGAGACACTGGGACATATACCTTATGTACCCATATATAACCCTTCTGACATTTCTGACTGTAACTTAGTCTAAGTAAATAGGCAGAAATAACAGTTTTTGAATGAATGGCCCAGATGGGTTTTGAAGTTGCAGCAAGGCTGACTTTAATGGTTGGGTGTCAAGATGTAACTTAGACTATTTTTCTGTCCAAGCAATTAGAAATGAGAAAGCATTCATAGCATTCATAATTTCTTTTTATGACACACGAAATGGAATGGTACCAATTGTCTCAAGTGACAACTGTTTTGGTTTTGAGACTGGGCACGATATTCTTATAATGATAAATGATCAAAGTAATTAGATCTGTATTTTCATTTTATTAGAACTGTTTTGGTCACATCTATCACTTCTACAAATCAAATGGAATGGTAAATCTTAAAGAATTTTTGTTTTTTGTTTTTTGTGTTTCTTCAATCCGCACTACAGCTAAACTCTCTGAAATCATTTGGGAGTAAGCCTCCAAATTATGTAATATCCAGTTTCTTTAAACTATGTTGCATAAATTTGAATAAATTTCAATATAGTGTTGAAGGTAAAGGCAAGGAATCTTAGAGAAATTTTGTTATACATATATATGCATGCAGTTTATAAACTTATGTTTCATTAACTTTAATCCACATTTTTGTTAGATTTCTTAGAACTTCTGTTGATTTTAAATGGAACTTTGGAACTCTACCTTGGAGTCAGATCTATTGGGATGCAGGACAGAATTATAAACTGTGCCCTTATAGCTGGCAGGTGTATCATAAAGAGAAACTTTTATTACAGTTATCTGAAAATAATTCTTTGCAACCAAACACTGTCTATATTTTTTAAAATACAAAATTAAGAAGTTATATTTACTAGATATTGTAGATAAAAGCTGTATTTTGACTTTAGGATGAAAAATCAAAACTTATTTTGCTATTTATCATTGGCCAAGGAAAAATGTAGAGGAAATTTAGTGTTATATGAGCCTTTCCTACTTTGCTTTTCTGAATGAGGCCAACGATACAATATGTAAGAAATGAGGAATCATGTGTTTGTTTGTTCCAATCTTTCATCACCTTTTAATAATTGCATATATATGAGAAGAGGAATATTTTCTTTTTCATGAAGAAAGACACAAGGCTTTTATCTGTTGAACTGGAGCTACGGTTCTGAATACCATCCCAATGGTGGCTGTTATGTGCAAATCCATCCAACCCCAAACAGAAATCAACACATTTGACACTAGAATTTTTGTGGTGTTATTTTAATTTATAGGACAGAAAGAAATCTTCAAAAATAATAAATTGGAAAAAGCTGAACCACACTGGTAAAGATCTGTTTTTTATAATTTCTTAATAGGTAAAATAAGAGCTAATTTATCATTTCTAGTTGTTTTTAATTGTATGGTTTTCTTATTCACTTCTGCATGTATAAACTTAGAATATAAAAACAAGATTTTAGTGAAAGAAATCAGGTTTATCATTTCAAAAGAATAAAATGTTAAGTAAAATTAAATAATTCCTTTATAACTATATAAATAAGTTTAGTTATTTAATTACTCATATTAGCCTAATATCATTTCCCATTTGAAAAAGTACTAATAATTTTTTTTCTTTTAAAATAAAACTTTGCCACTTAAACCTTTAATTTTACTTATTAGTTATTTCTGTGAGATGTTAAACAAACTAAAATACTTCCTAAATAGAAAACAAAATATTACTCTTAAAGTTTCAAGTGTTAAGTAACATGATTTGGTTCTCATTCAGCCTGACTTTATACAAGTAAAGATAACTAAATTCACCATTTTTATAAATCAATCACTAAATTCAAAATATAAATCATTTCCTTTTATATATACTAGAAGGAAATGAGTAAAATTGAATTTCTATCATCTCCATTTTTCATATGCTTTCTAAATGAGCATCAGTTATTTTACCAGTATCTTAAATCCCTCAGGGATAGTAGGGCAAAGGAAATGGTTAAAATTTTTCTTATAAGATTTTTATTAGATACATCTTTCTAAGAAAACATGTATTATTCTTTCTCACTAGGTACATTTTATTAAGTGTATTAAATTTTTCTCAAATAACTAGAATTATTTAAAGAAAATGTATACAGGGATATCCTATAATGAGTAAGCCACATTAAAAACAATTTCAATTTCAATATAGTCTGAGATTTAGTCTTTGCTTATGAATGTTTCATAAAAATTAACTTTACATTGCCTGAAATTGCCTATATTGTAGATATGAACCATGTTTTTAAAAGTTTTTCTTCATAGCATTTGATGATACCTATAACAATATTTGAGACAAAATGTTTATCATTAGCTTTATGGTAATAATAAATATTGTTTTCTGAAAGATGAATTTATTATACCACTGAAATTCTCATAAAGTTATACCATTATGAATATTTTAATCATTGCATTTAATAATAACTGAATAATGAAACACTGTTGAGATTCTACATTCTGACATCTATTGACTAAAAAAAAAATTTGAACATCTTATTTTAAGAGAATGTTGCTCATAATACTTTCTTATTCTAAATTCTAAAACAGAGACAGTTTATAGGATCTTTTACTTAGTCTTGAATAAAGAGAAATGAAGACAATTTACATTCCTCTGGGGAATCTACTGTGTGACCACAATCTAAAAATATAAACTTTCTCATTATAATTTGACTCTGCTTTAGGGTATAGGCAAACATTATCATTTCTTCTTCCTTTCATTGGTGCCTTGGGTACTTATAAATTTCACAACTTAAAGAAGCGACATTTCTTTAGGCAACAAAATAGTCACTTAATATAGCTCATCCTCTCTGGGTTTTTTTTTTGTTTGTTTGTTTTTTTGGGGTTTTTTTGGTATATACCATTACAGAGGACAGTCTATAAAACAGGCTATTAAATTACAGTATAAAATCAACTGCTATTTTGCATTCCATTCTGGTAAAGGCTTGGCAGGAACAGAGATGTTTCATTCATTTAAATTGAATGGACATTTATTGAGCACTTACTAAGTGCAATATGCTCTACTGGAAACTGGTAGATGATCTATACTTACAAAAAGGTAAAACTCTAATACAGAAATGGATAGATACATAATAATAAGAGAGACCAAGTCAAGGAATGAAAGATGATTATAACTAAATTGTGAATTCAAAGACTTAAGCGTGCATACACAGGAGAATCAGAAAAGTCTTTGTGAAAGATGTAGTTTGAATTATGATTAACATGAAGTTAATTTTTAAGTTAAACTCTATGAAATTATTGATAACCTTTTTTGCCTACAAATTCAGCAGCCTTAAAATTTCTCATCCTAATATTAAATATGAATGAAGAAAGAGAGGATTGATACAAAGAATATGCGAGGCTTTGGGTAAAGGTAACTAAGATATATAGCATAGGTCTTCTATAGAGACTAGTTAATAATTCCTTTGCCTTGGCTTGGGCAATGTGCTTAGAGAGGAACACTTACAAGGGAAGATTAGACAGGGATTTGGGATCTGTGTCTTAGAGTTCATTCCTCTTCAAGCTGATGTTTGGGTAGGGGTATTTTTCAAAGTCACCAAATTATTTGGAGATTATTAGCGAGACCAGAGTAGGTTTATGTACTTACCTTCAAAGAGCTTTGTCTCTTTTCTTTGTGGCTAGTCCTCTTTGGAAATACTTGATTTTTTCACTTGAAAAAATGCCACATTTTTATGCCCTTTTCCCTTGATATTCAATTTTTCAACTTAAAACCAGTTTTCTTTAAAATATCATAAAAACCTAGACTTTAAAATAAAAATAATAGATATAGGCCCCTCTATCTCCTTGGTAACCTATAAAAGAAAACTATTTCACAGGAACAACAGATGCAAAACATTGTACTATAAAATCTATAGCTTAAATTCTCCATTTTTCTCCCTAGTTTCTAATCCTGCTGCCTTAATCCTGACCAGCATTACTTTATAACACAGTTTAGTAAGCTCCCACTGGTAAACTACCTCCAGTGTCCTTCATTCAATCTAATATTCTCAAACTCTTCCATCTTTTCACTGCCATGCTCAAAAATCATCAATAGCCCTTCAGTTGGCAGAGAATAAATTTTAAACTCCATAAAAAGCAACTCAAGGGCTCTCCACTACCTGACCTTGACCTGCTTTCTAACACCTTTTTTTTTTACTACCCCTCTTTTCTCCATGGCCTCTGCACACTCTTAGGTTTCCCACAGCACCTCTAAGATTCTCTACCTTTCCCATTTTCACTCCATGTCCCTTTCTTCAATTCTGCAAAACATCATTCCCGTATATTTCAAAGCCCACTGAAGTGACACCTCCCTCCTTCTTAGAACACTCACTTATTGCATTGCCAGGATTTATCGCCTATCATAACACTGTCTACTGTAATAACAGACCACATTTTTCCTGGGCACAAAGTTACTTATATTTGCATCTTATTTCCTCTCTTGGACTAAAAATTCTATGGTACAGGACCTATTGTCCAGATCAACCCCAAGTCCAGTGTGTTGCACATACTGTCTATTGAATTGATATATTTTTCATTTCTTTTCATTCTTAAAAAGTACTTCTGTGTTCTTACTGACTTTGCATCTGTCAGAAAATAAAAACGATTTTATTCTCTCTGTCACTAAGTACTTTTCCCTCCAATTATCTAAAGAAGTTTTAATTCTTACAGGTATGAATTATATCAAATTAGGAGGTTAGTATGACTTCTTTAAGTGAGAAACATAATACTTTCACTGCTTTTCTCTAGTAAATAGTACGTTATGAACTAGAAATCCTCTGCATCATAGACAGAACACTTTTTAAATTGTTTACAATGAGTTCCTGGATACTAATTTGAAAAGATGTCCATTATTTGCCAAATGGATAATTTTCTCTAAAATCAAATGTAAGTTTACATAATCCACTTAAAAATGATAGTTCATCACTTGTTATCCTTTACTCACAAATGAGACAATAAAATTACTAGTTGGTTTCTTCTTTCATTTTGTTTATAAGTTTTTTAAGTGTTCTAAGTTTCATTTAAAATATAATTTGTTTTTCTCCTGGAAACAACTGATTCTTTGATTGTTTGAAGTGCCTTTTACTTCACTTATTATTATGGGACCTTTAAAGAAATGTGGTTTAATCTGCATGATAACTTAAATAATAGCTGATGGAAGTAGTGCATAAATTTAAAATCAATAGGGGAAAAATGACATGGATAATGTCTAAATCATCCAAAGTAGATCTTCTTCAAACCCCAAAAAAGTTTTATCACCAAGAGAGTCAAAAATATCTCTTTTGTCCATGTGAAATTACTCTGAATGTTTATTGTCTTTAATAAATTCCATTAGAAGTATTTATGTACTGGGTTATTCTTAGAGGCAAATAATCTCTCCTAGATATTAACTCCTCCCATTCTACTTAATGGCTACTTTTCTTAGCACTGTTATGACTGGTGCTCTTGTAGTGATTTGAGTGCATATTTCTCCTATACTACAATGGAAGTTTCTTGATTGATATTTGCATCCTCCCACAGTGACTTACATCGAGAGGGAACTCAATACACTTTTATTGAATTAATGATTAATAATAAGTGACAATGGTAATATGTTATTGGCTTTTCCTGTCAAAGTGATAATAATGGTTTTTACATCACTATGGACACAAGGGATTTGACTCAATACACAGCATAAATTTTTGGTAGAAAAATTCATGTTCTAATAAGCTTCTTGTATATATTAATGGGTCTCTCAAAATGTCCACTTTTTAGTTTATTTAAGGTTTCTCCAGCTGAATATATATTATCAGATTTCATAAGCTCAAATGTGCATAGTAAATGTGATGCCGACCTGGAACATTCAATCATGTATGTTAATGATTTTAATGACAAGCTAATGATGATATCTGAGATGGATGGCCAAGGAGAATTAAGTGTCCAGGCTCTGTACATTTCAGGATATTTCAATGATGACCCTTCCATTTTGAAATTTACTTTTCTGTGTTGATCCAGAAATGATTTGAGATATAACTTGGACTTTTGGTTTAGTGTTTATTGTTTAGGATTGTGTAGTAAATAATTTGAATAACTTTAATAATATGTTGCATTACTTAGTTCCTTTTATTACTTTAAATGTACTTTCAAGGAAGTGTCCCAAGCCATTACTTTAATAACCCTAATGCTGGTATCTGAATATGTGAGGCACATATATCTTTGTTTTATGATTTTTCTGATACAGTCATAAAAATATCACTCTGGGAGAAGAATTAAAATATTTTTAGAACTAATAAAGTGCAAACAATATTTAAAAATTAATTCATGTATTTATGCCACACCTTTTTTCCAAAAGATTGGTAAGTTATAATAATGACTATATCAAGCATTTATTAATCACTTACAACTCAGGCACTATTCCACATGGCTTATATATATTAAAAAATTATTTAATCTTCATAACAACAAACATGAGCTTGATAGTGTTATCAAGTAGCAAACAGAGGTTTCAGGGATGTCATGTAACTTCCCGAGATCACATAACTAGGAAGTAAAAGAGCCAGGATTCAAACCTAAACACTATATTGTAACCACTGCTGCATGACTAAAGGTTGTAAATGAGGTGCCTAAAACTATTCTGGATTACTTTATGGTATACTGACAAATTAATCAGAATACTAAGTACATAAAATTTATTATGTTAAATGACACACTGTGATTAAAAACCTTCTATGACTCCACCGGAGAAGAGGATACATAAGGAAGAACTGATAAGCACTGAAAAGAGAGGAGGTGGGTCTCCCTGGTGGCGCCGTGGTTAAGCGCTGTGCTGTGGAGCTGTCAGCATTGGCGACTTGAGTTCGATGCTAGGCCTGGAGATTCACACATGGCACGGCATACCACTCCTGCCTCGCCTTCTGCTCTCCTCAGCAGTGTATTTCCGTTGATCTGCCTGTTCTGCTCCCCACTCTGTCTCTGGTGAACCCTCTCGCCGCCCCATGCCTCTGGCCTGTACCCAGTTTGTATGCATAAATAAATAAATCTAA
>PVIJ01009999.1:0-63106 GCA_004024925.1 Scalopus aquaticus | reverse complement strand
TCTCACCGCCCCACGCCTCTGGCCTGTACCCCAGCTTGTATGTATAAATAAAATAAAATCTTAAAAAAAAAAAAAAAAAAAATAAATAAATAAAATACAAATCAGGGGCCTCCTTGGTGGTGCAATGGGTTAAGTCTCAGCCTATGAAGCTATCTGCAGCCACTGCAGCACAAATTCGATCCCTAGCCAGGAAGCTTCCCACATGGCGCAGCAGACCTCTCCTGCCTCACCTGCTGCTCCCCTCAGCAGTATATTTCAGTCAATCTGCCTGTTCTGCTCCCCACTCTGTCTCTGGTGAATCCTCTCACCACCCCACACCTCTGGCCTACACTCCAGTTCTTGTATGCATAAATAAATAAAAATAAATCTTAAAAAAAATAAAAGCAATATGGCATTGGCACAAAAACAGCTACATGGATCAATGGAACAAAATCAAAATCCCCAAAGAAATCCACAAACATACCTTTACCTAACCTATGACAAAGCAGTTATGGCTGTAAGTGGAGAAGAGACAGTCATTTTAATAAATGGTGCTGGGAAAACTGAGAAGAAACACATGAAAAAATGAAGTTGGATCACTCACTGAAATAATGCACAAAAATAAACTCCAAATGGATTAGAGACTTCGATATAAGACCTGCAACAATAAAATACTTAAAGAAAATGTTAGTGATATGTTCCATGATACCACCAATAAAGATATTTGCGGGGGACTCAAACCCCCTGGAAAAGGAATTAAAAATAAAACAATTGGTGTTACTTGAAGTTATGAAGTTTCTATAAAGTGGAAGAAAATACAAGTGGGTTTAATAGACACCCTAGTGAATGGGAGAAAATAGCCACACAAAATATAACTGAATCAGGTATTAATATCCAAGATATATAAACAACTCGTACAATTCAACAATTAAAAAAAAACCCAATTAATAAATAAGCAGCAAATCTGAACAGATAATTCACTGAAAGGACATCCAGAAGGCCAAAAGACATGAAAAAATGTTCATTATCACTTCTAATCAGAGAGACACAAATCAAAGCAACAACGAGATATCGCCTCACACCCGTGAGAATGGCACATATAAAAAAGACTTCCAAGAACAAGTGTTGGAGACAAAACAGAGAAAAAGGAACCCTGTTACACTATTGGTGTGAATGTGAACTTGTGAAACGCTTATGGAAAGCAATCTGCTTTTACCTTAAAAAAACTGAAGATGGAAATACCATCCAGCCTGGTAATCCCACTCTTGGACATAAACCCACAGAATATAAAACCATCAACAAAAAACCCAAATGTCCCACAATATTCACAGCAGTATTATTTGTAATAGCCAGAATTTGGAAGCAGCTAAAAGCCCATCAACGGGCAATTGGATCAATATGTTGAAGTTAAAAAGCTTCTATAAAGTGAAAGAATGTACAAGTGGGTTTAATAGACACCCTAATGAATGGGAGAAAATATCCACACAAAATATAATTGATAAGAGATTAATATTCAAGATATACAAACAACTTGTACAATTCAACAATTAAAAAAAATGCACTGTAGAGTATGACGGGGCCATAAGAAAAGACGAAATGAAGCATTTTTCACCAAAATGGAAGAAACTTGAGAGAATTATGTGCAGCAAAGTAAGTGAGAACAGGACCTCCCTGGTGGCTGTGGAGATTTCAGCAGCAAAGACGCGACTAAGACACCCGGCCGGGGAGATTCCCACATGGCGCAGCAGACCTCTCCTGCCTTGGCCACTGCTCCCCTCAGTAGTGTATTTCCGTCCATCTGCCTGTTCTGCTCCCCGCTCTATCTCTGGTGAACCCTCTCCCTGCCCCACCCCTCTGGCCTGTACCCCAGCTTGTATGCATAAATAAATCTTTTTTTAAAAAAAGTAAGTGACACTTCTACACTGCTGGTGGGATTGCAGACTAGTCCAGCCACTATGGAAAGATATATAGCTATTCCTCAAACTGCTAAAAATGGAGCTTCCATACGACCCAGCAATACCACTCCTGGGAATATACCCAAAGGACACAAAAACAATAATCCAAAAGGATACATGCACTCGTATGTTCATTGCAGCACTGTTTACAATTGCTAAGGTATGGAAACAACCCAGATGCCCAAAAATAGATGACTGGATCAAGAAGATGTGGTACATATACACGATGGAATACTATTCGGCATTCAAAAATGATAAACACGTGCAATTAGCAGTGACATGGATGGAACTAGAAGGAATCATGCTCAGCGAAGTAACCCAGAAGGAAAGAGAAAAATATCAAATGGTTTCACTTACAACAGGGATATAGGGGAGCCAAATATGAGAGAGACACCCAGAGAGGAAGGGAGAGGACAAGGGCTCAAAATGGAGTAGAAAAGGGCATAAGGGACCATGGTGATGGGTCACCATTCACATGGTGAATTGATGGTGGGTTACCCAAGGGGAAAACAAAATGTAAAAGATAAAAATAATAAAAAAATTTTTAAAAAAAGAACAAAAAAGTGAGAACAATAAAAACATACACATAGCAGGCAATTTGACAAAATAAAACAATTTCAATGATTAGTGTGCATGGACAAACGTTCTGAGGGCTCTGAGGTTGAGGGGGGAAGGGAAGGGAGGAGGGGAGACGGGGAGTGGGGAATGGAGGGTAGAACAACTCCATTACACCACAGATGAAGACAAGGCCTGGCCCTTGACTTGCCCAAGGGCACAGAAGTGGTCAGTGGCATAGCTGGACTCAGAGCCTAACCCCCGTCCACTCCCTGTCACACCGCCCATCTTCAAGGCCTACCTTTAAAAATTGTCATCTCTCTCTGCTCAGTCGCCACATCACCTGCTGTTCCACTCAAACTGAGTTGTCATTGTCCCTTTGTCCCACATCCTGAGCGCCCTTCCACACCTTCTTCCTCTGCCCCACCCCTCCGCTTGCCTCCCAAACAGGCCCCCCAGGAAGTCTGCCCCTCGCTTCCTGTCCGCCCCGACCCAGCCTTTCTCCTCAAGTCCCATTTGGAAGTTTTGTTTTATGGGGAATGTCGGAATCAAAGGCCCTCAGCTGTCCTGCCCCATCTCCTACCCTCCCCCACCTTTATTTAGTTTTTTTTAAGATTTATTTATTTATGCATACAAGCTGGGGTACAGGTCAGAGGCTTGGGGAGGTGAGAGGTTTCACCAGAGACAGAGTGGGAAGCAGAACAGGCAGATCAATGGAAACCCACTGCTGAGGGGAGCAGCGGGCGAGGCAGGAGCGGTCTGCTGCGCCATGCGGGAATCTCCCTGGCCTGGCATTGAACTCCTGTTGCTGCTGCCGACAGCTCCACAGCTCCACAGCACCACAGCACAGCGCTTAACCCCTGCGCCACCAGGGAGGCCCTTTCCCCACCTTTATGGACGGGGAAACTAAGGTCTGGGAGTGTGAGCACCTCCCTGGGCTGACACTGTGAACAAGCAGGCACCGCACACGCCTCCTCAGACGTGCTTGGCTTCCCCTCTGTCTTTTCATGAGGAGATCGGTCCTCCGCGGGCCCAGACCTTCTTGCTGTGAAAACTTCAGGTGTCATCCCACACGGCTTCATGCCCCGCCCGACTGCTCTGTGGAGGCGAAGCTGGCAGTGGCAGGGAGTCAGACTCTTGGCCAGCAGGTAGAGAGACGAGTCGTTGACCAAAACAGGCTGGGAGCTGATGGATAAACGCTCTCTCTTTCTGTCCTCCAGCTCGGCGGTTCTGAGGTACTGTCAGTGGCTTCCAGACAGCCGCACAATCAGGCAGCCATGAGTGGCTCCCTGATAACTCCTTGAATTAGCGCTCTCCGAAACTGCTTCACTCCCCCTCACTCTGGTTCGTGCTCTGAGGCTCCCACTCTCCAACAAAATCCTCATGTTGAAGCCTTTGTCTCAGGATCTTTTTTCTGGGGCACCCAGGCTTCGACAGACAAGAGTGACCCCTAAGGATGGTGGCTGCCCCGGTAGCCCCCCCACCCCGAGAGAGCATTAGCCTTGGCTAATTCTCCAGTCCCCGTGTCTGGTCCTCTGCTTTGTTGGCTCCGAAACTTAATTTGTTCAGCACCAAATAGGGGGTCTCCCCTGTGGCAGCTTACGTTACCTAAGCCCACAGGAGGCGCATGTATTTAATCACCATAAAATGTAAATGTTAGAGCAGATACTTGAGGCCACCTAAACAGTACATCTTCTCCCTGTCGGTAAGAAATTCAAGATATCTCGTGACCAGAAAATCCCTCAGTGAGCCGCGAGCGCCCGAGCAGTTCAAGGGATTGGGACTTATCTCCCAGCTAAGTAACCCGAGGACCTCTTAAGGCATCAGAAGTGACCTTGACAAGGAGATCTTAGTGATAAGTCTGCTTGGCCAAGAGAGCCTCTCCAGAAACAGTGCTTAGAAGGGCAACATCCAAATTTGCCCTCTCTCATTCCCATTTTGGTGCTTCTGGATCATTAGCGTTACTGTTAAGATGCAATATTTTGAATATTATTAACATGCTTTTCTCTCTTGCTTTTCAGAGGATAGGACCTCCCCTTCAGTGAGCCCCAAACATCCACCTGCCTCGAAAGAGATTAAATTTTTACAGATGGATGCAAAAAGAAATAATTACTATTCTTCTGTTGAGATTTAAAATGAGAATTTTCTTCAGGGGACTGGAGTGCAAGACACCGTAGGCCCAGACTAGTGTCTTTTTTAAAAAAATATTTATTTATTTATGCACACAAGAGCTGGGGTGTAGGCCAGAGGTGTGGGGGGTGAGAGGATTCACCGGAGTGGGGAGCAGAACAGGCTCATTGACTGAAACACACTGCTGAGGGGAGCAGCGGGGAGACAGGAGAGGTCTGCTGAGCCATGTGGGAAGCTCCCTGGCGGGGGATAGAACTCGTGCTGCAGTGGCTGCGGATAGCTGAGGCTGAGACTTAACCGTTGCGCCACAGGGAGGCCCCCAGACTAATGTCTTGAGCGGTGGACTTGCACTTGACAGCGACGGCTGCCCAGGCCGGTGCCTGAGCCGGGCTCCAGACTCCTCTGTTTGCCACTGGTGTGATCTCGAGCAAGTGGCTGAATTATCCTATGACTTGGCCTCTTTGTCTGCACAAGGGGAGGGCTGGTAGTTCCTACTCAGAGGACCGTGGTGAGAATTTAACAAGCGAATACACACAGACCATGCATTTAACAAACTGAATTCCTTCTAGATGCCAAGTACTCAGAAGTAGGTTAGACAGTGTCTGCAACGTAAGTGTGCAGTAAACGTAAGCTGTTGCTTTAACATTCCTTTGTCTTCTTGAGCTTATCAAGAACCAGCCCTTACAGTTCCAATGAAGCCGTGAGGCTCCCTCTGTGGTAGACGGCGGGTATAACAGAGAGTGATGAGAGCCTTTCCTTTCAGTCTTGAGGGATTATGGGAAGGATATAGGATGAGCGAGAGCGAGAAAGGAGAAAATTTCCTGCCATCCCATCACATACACCCTATACAACACACATATACACTCGCACGCACGCACGCACTGCACATGCACACCCCGCAACATGCACCCACACAACACCGTTGGAGCTGCGCTTCTGAAACACCCAGAAAGTGAAAAGGACTCAGGACAGAGCTCGCACGTGGCCAAACAGAATAATGAGGACCAAGTGCCGTATCAGGCAGGGCGAGGTCTGTGGAAAACCAGCAGGGCCGGGAAGCCTGAAGAGGCACCCACAGAAAGCCACGTGCTCTCCACATACAGGAGCTCGGCAGGGGCCGGCGTTAGCCAGGGAGTCGCACGGGTCCTAATGAGACAAGAGCCCAAATCACAAACCCCTCTGGCTTCCAACATTAGCAGTGCAAGAAATGACCAGGACTGGGGACAAGCGAGAGAGCCCTGGAGACTCCAGGAGCCAGGGACACCCCTCCCCTCCTGCTTGATTCCAGGGGGGCAATGAGCGGTGGGTGAGCGGACAGACGACGCCAAGACTGGGATGTAGAGCACTATTTTTTTTTTAAAGGTTATTTATGCATATAAGCTGAGGTACAGGCCAGAGGCGTGGGGCGGCGAGAGGGTTCAGCAGAGACAGAGTAGGGAGCAGAATAGGCAGATGGTCGGAAATATACTGCTGCGGGGAGCAGTGGGCGAGGCAGGAGAGGTCTGCCGCGCCATGTGGGAATCTCCCCAGGCGGGTGTCGAACCCGCTTCCGCCACCTACAGCTCCACAGCGCAGCGCTGAACTGCTGCACCACCAAGGAGGCCCAGATGTAGAGCACTTTTACATGGAAAGACAGGGTGGTTCCTAGAGGCAGTGTTCAAACGGTTACCTCGGGGTGAATTGAATCTGAATTTTTCTTCTGGTTACTCAAAGCTTGGAAACAAAATACAGATTCCATTTCCCTCTGGATGGCTAAGGTGTGGGATAAGTCTTACGACCCCGATTGATTGTTATTTTGAGTGAGTGCTATCTCCGTGGAGTAACTCTTCTTTGGGAATCACTCTTCCCACCACAGGGCAGTCCTAGCAACAACAAAACTCTTTGTGTTAAGAGGCCCTGCTCCGTTGGCCTCTGGCTCAAGCTGGGCCATTCACACTCTCTGCCTTGGGGTCTGGAGTTTTTGATCTGACAAAGATGGCAGTTTGTTTCTGGAAATCATGGCAGATTTCCAGAACAATGACTCCCAGAGCACTGCAGGAGCTCTCTGGTGAGCCTCAAACCAATGCAAAGAGCAAAGTAAAATAGAAGTCCTTCTGTGCTTATGTGCAATTGATTTTTTTTTATACAATGCCATCATTTTTATATGCAACAAAGAACTAATTCCTAATCATCTACTGAATGGGTTATTACAGGTTACTAAAATTTAGGATTTCCAAACTAAAGTGATTGTAACAAGAATGTTCTGAGAACTCATTCCATTTTCTGTTGAGGAAGCAGGCAAACTGGCAAAGGAGTGATGCTCGCACAACGGAAGCAACCAGATAACTGGAATTTCTGCAGTTTGGGGTAATGATGCTTTATTGTCAGTCCATCAGTGTGTTTTTGAATCGACTGTGGGTTTTGATGGCTTTGATACATCAATCATTAATTATAAACTGCATTCATTTTAAATGACTGTTAATTTGACTTTTTTGTTATTTAGCTTTCTAATTATCAGTTTAGCTTATTGTGGTTGTGTGTGGTGGTCTTTGAAGCCAGTAATTTCTCAATAGCTACACTTCAAAACTGTTGGAATTCAAGTAAGGCTCATCTCACTTGCATATGTATGCATGACCCCCTGAAATTTTATTAGTACTTGATAATTCACATAATACTGACTTCTCCTCTGGATATTGGGAATGATTGAAAGGTTTCAAGGTTTTTACTCCTTTTCAGTGAATCACAGTAAAGAATTTGAGATTCTGGAGAAAAAACACACAAATCGCTGATGTTACGTCCATAGGGCTATGTCCTTATTCTCACCTTTCCCGAGATCTCATTTAGCCAACTCCTTTTTTGAGCCCGTGGATGTCTACAGCACATTCACCTTTGACATCTACTACCTTGAATTTGTTTTGGTTACTTGTATCAAAGGAGTCTTAAGTAATAAAGTCATTCCATCTTAGATAGGGATGATAATTATATGTTACAGTCGTTTCCCGCCCCCCAATGTGTTCTAAAGAAATCATGTTATCTGAGAATAAAGGTATTTTCAGCTCTCCCCTGACCTCCATACACCATCTATTTCTTTTTCTTACCTACACAACACTAGACAACTAACAGAGCCACCTTGAGGCAGGCAACTCATGGTGAAAGAAAGCTAATAGTTTTGTGACATTTCACCTGCTGAACTCAATACTCCATCACTGAGGCCATCGCTGGTTCTGCAATGGAGGTGCTTCCACAGGAGGTGTGAAGGCAGTGGGAAGGAAAACATCGCCCTCTCTCTAGGCCTGACTCAGTAAAAAAAAGAGGAAAGGAGAGAGAACTATTTTATCAGGAGGCTACAATCATAACCCAGACAAGAGATAATGGTAACCAGGATGGAGGTAGGGAAACAGACCTGAGGCAAATAAATATCTAAATTGCCACAGTTGCTGGATGACCGAATACAGAGGGCGAGCAAGAAGGGGTCCGGGGGACTCCCAGGTCACTTGGTTGAAAAACTTGGGCCATGGGAAAGCCACTGATCAACAAAGGAAGCGCTGTGATAGGCAGTTTGGGGGAAGAGTGGAAGTCAAGCATTGCATTCTGGACATGTTAATCTGAGCACCTGTGGCACATCCAGGCAGCGACGTCAGTTAGGGCGCTGATATGCCAACCAGAAACTCTACACTTTACAACTCTACGCTTTAAAACTGTGTTGTAATTCAAGTAGGGGCTAGAGATATAAATGCACGAGTCATCAGCATAAAGATACTGCTTAAAGTCATGAAAAGGGATGGAAGCATCTAGGGAGGGAATGTGGAATCTTGTCCTTCCAGTGTCTCTTTCACATTGTCCTTGGACTTGGTCTCAGACTTGGTCTCAGACTCATCATTCTATCATGCAAATCAGATATGCCATTTTGCTTGAAATTATGCAGTAGCAGTCAAAGGGAATTTTTCTTCTTTTAACTTTCAATTTTACTAAAATGGTGCTTAAATTGTAAAAGGAAAGTTGTGTTAACATGTTGTACATTGACCTAGTTTCACAGAAGAAATTATATAGCACTGATTAAAAGCAGTACAATATTTGGAGAGTCGAGGAGAAATAGGGAACGCAAAGAAAATATGATGAAGGCATGCGAATAATTAAATTACAGAAAATGTGTTGCTTTTAACGTTTTCTTAGAGTAACTGATAATTTATATACTCAGAGATTTTAATTGCTTAAAAGGCCATTCACTAGCTGTGTGGCCTTGTAAGCCACTTTAACCTTTCTATGTCTCCTTTTGTTTTTTCTTTAAGGTGGGAATAATGGTGTTTGCACTACTTTCCTGGAAAGGTTGCTGAGAAGGCCAAATGAGATCATAGAAATAAAAACACTGAAAAGTTTACAGGAGCAGGAGGTGGAGGTTATAAGCTCCTTAAGTTCAAGGACTGTAACTTACTCTACTTGTATCCTCTCTGCCCAGTCAATGGATCGCCTAGAGTTCATTATATGATTATTATTGGAAAGGAAAAATGGCTTTGAGGTCTCCCAATTGCCTTCAGAATAAATTTCAGCCAGGATTCCTTGAAGAGTAGAATATGAATTTGAGGTAGTTGCAGGTAGATTATGAAATTGTCAGAAAAAAGGAGCGAGGGAACAGGAAGAGACAAACAGGTCAAGGCAATGTGCAGCCCAGTAGAGGCACCACTGTTGACGGCAACAGGGCTCACTTGTCCAAATGTTGGGGGAACAGTATGTCCTGAGTGAACTCCACCCACTGATGTTCTATGGACTCCACCCCCACCTCCATGCCAAAGAAAACCCAGGCACTGAAGATTACAAATCCCATCATGCCACGAATCTGCCATGACTCTTGACTTCTTAAATGGGGTTGGTCCCATTCCCAAGGCCCGAGCCAGTGAGGTGCTACACTGGCCTGGCTGGGATCTGCTGGTCCTGAGACCCGGGCATCTGCTGTGGGGGCGGGATGACCAGCAGATAATGGGGCGCTCCAAATCTATATAGGCTTTTCTCCAGGAGAAAATGCTACTGTCGGCTTTCTCCTCAATGACCTAATAGCAAACACCCTCACTACAGCAACAATTAATCTTCTTCCACAGACTAGTCTTGGCTACCCAAGGCGTGTATATCCTTCCCATTAACTCAGCTTTGACCCCACTCTTTGAAAGGTAATTATCCTGGCCTTGTTATGCTAAAAAAACATTTGCCTATGCCTGGCCTGGTTTTTAGCACCTTCCCTTTGACTGAAGAGACTTCTATCTGAATCAGAAGACTAAGGACACTGTCTCTTTGGTTTATTTTCCCCAACCCCCAAATTTCTCTTTTCTAGCAGCAGTTTTTCTTTCTACTTATCCCACCGTCTCCTTCCATCTTCCAATTTTGAAGCTCTCACCCACTGTGGGAACTCCCACTCAGCCACTGCTTCCAGCCTGGAGGGCACCTTTGCTCCCAGCTCACTACAGAGATGACTAACACATGCTAAACCCAAAGATGAATCACTCAGGT
Organism: Scalopus aquaticus; assembly: GCA_004024925.1. Lineage (NCBI taxonomy): Eukaryota > Metazoa > Chordata > Mammalia > Eulipotyphla > Talpidae > Scalopus > Scalopus aquaticus. The sequence continues at coordinate 53,009 of PVIJ01009999.1, read as the reverse complement.
CATAGCTCCAACCCATTTTCTCACTGATCCTGTGACCTCCTAGGCTCACCCCAGCCCTCCCTGTCCTTCTGGAATTGTCCTTCTGGAAATGTGGTTCTCAACTCTGCCCCTGTCTGCCAGCCCATATGTACCTGTGCCCACATTCCTAGCACCAGGGCATCCTGGATTTTCTCCTTTTGTGCTTTGTGGTATGAACAAGGCAACCTGGAGGTAATGCTCCCTCCCCAGTTATGATTCCTGATGCCAAATCTTGCACAGCTGAGCAGCCCTCCCCCACACTTCATACAATAACAGCAAATTTAATTCCTTCCAGAGAAGGAGAAAGCCCACCCCTTTCTCCCAAGTCTCCAAGAAACCAATAAGAATTAGTTAATTCCACCTAAATCCTAAACCCCAGAATCCCAGAGGCCGCCAATAACCAGGCGGCCACAATGGACACTGCAGCTCACCCCACCCACCCTCCGCCCCAATTTTCTAAGTCTGTTCAGCAACCAGAGCCATTAAATACAGAAACTAATTTGCAAGGAAAACAATGAGAAGAGTAATAGTCTCTCTGTAGGATTCCAATAGAAGGTCCCCTGGAACTGGTGCTCGGTAAAGAATGGAGATGGGCACCTAGAGAGAAATGCCCATTAACATTCAAAACCCCCCAGTGGAGTGGAAGCTGACCTGCTGCAAAATGGAAATCTGCCCCTGCCCACACGCGCCAGCATGCAGGTTCACATTATTTATCCTGCAAACACTGTTGCTAATAGGAAGCCATCGCAGCCTGCTCGGGTATCTCAGGGGCAGCCCGCAGAGCTGTCCCCAGGATATGCACCTGGGTTACTTGGGAGCAGCGCAATTTGGGAAAGAAGAAAAAGAACCAAAGAGGCCGATTGCCGTTGTGGGGGCAGGTGGGCTGAGAGGGCACACTGGTGGTCTTTGCACACGCCCACAGTCCGCCAACCTCACCAGAAAGGAGCCCTAATATGGTCTTCTGTCCTTTGTGGATGGGACCCTGGGGCTCAGAAATGACTCGATTCACCTTGACTCATCCCATGAGTCATAGGCAGGAGGCAGAAATAGATCTATGACCGAGGCTCCTTGTCGCAGATGTCTTGGAGCATCTTTATCTGGGACTCCGAGTAGGGATGCATCTGGGCGCTCCTTGCAGCCAGGTTGGTTCATCTGATGAGGTCTCCAGCCTATTCCACCCCCAAAGGCAAATGATTTAAAGTCAAGGAGGACCAGGACCTTCAAGCATACGGCCCTGGCCAAGGCTACCGACCCAGCCACACGAAGTACATCTTGATGGAGCACCGCTGCTTGCCTTGTTCCTCCTTCGTCTCTGCTGCCTTCTTGATTGCACACAGCATGTCCATCTAGATTTCTAGGTCTCACTGGAAGCTCATGCTCTCCAAAAAGCCTTTCTTTTTTTTTCCTTTTTTAAGATTTATTTATACTTAGAAGCTGGGGTACAGACCAGAGGCGTGGAGTGGTGAGAGGGTTCACCAGAGACAGAGCAGGGAGCAGAACAGGCAGATCAGAAATACACTGCTGAGGGGAGCAGCGGGCGAGGCAGGAGAGGTCTGCCGCACCATGTGGGATTCTCCCCGGCCGGGCTTCGAACTCGCATCGCGAGCTATGGACAGCTCCACAGCGCAGCGCTCAACCGCTGTGTCACCAGGGAGGCCCTCCAAAAAGCCTTTCTTGATGAGTCCAACCCCATTTTGATCTTTTATTTGTGCCCCTCTAGGGCTTGTGACAGGCAATGTGGGGGGCCTCCCTGCATCCAAGCCCTGCCTTTTTCCCAGACTCACCTTAGTGCTGACATTACCCTCCCCCAGCCCACTCATGCCTCTGGACTCAGCAGTGAGGCTATCACTGCTGTCAGGTGTCTGTTTTACTGTCTTTCAGTAAGTGGGGCCAACAGGCCAGGAGATGACCACCTGAGGGGTTTGTTACAGTTCCCCAGAGAGGGAGCATGTCTTGTTGGGGGGATCTAGGGGAGCATGGGGAAGCCCCAGGCTGAGCCAGTCAGGACAGGGCACAGAGGAAAATGCAAGTGAGAGCCTTGACTGCAGAGTCTGTAGAAGGGAACAGGCGGGGTTGGCTCAGCAGGTGTAGGTCGGCTTCGTTGGGTAGTTTCAGCGGGCTCTGGTGCAGGGGAGCTGCCCTAACGGTTGGCGAGTCGGGCGGGTGGACTGTGGTCCAGCGTATGAGAGCCTGATGAGGACATGATAAAAAAAAGGCAGAGGAGGCTGGAGTGGAGATCGCTTGGTTTGCACATGAAAGGCAAGCTTCAGGAGGGCAGTTTAGTGTCTGCAAAGATGAGCTAGCTTGGGGAGGAGCAGTTTTTCCAGGCTTGGCAAGGACCCAAGAGGTCAAGCATCAGAAATACGGAATATAGAAAGGCACAGTGAGCCGGTTTCCCTTGGAGTGGCGGCAGCCATCTTGTAACCGCAAGACAAAGTCACAGAATTCTTGAAAAGCCAAGTCAGGTGCCCCGAGGTTGAGCTGCTCCATCGGGCATCCCTGAGTTGCTTTGTTCTGATGTTCGTTCCATGTGAGATAAAGCCCTGAATGCTTCTGCCACCGTCACCAAGTTATGATGTTGCCTGTAGCATCCTAAATGATACATTTTAAGTCTCCTGTTTATTCTAAATTAAATCAGTAAAAACTGTAACTTGTTTTGTTGCCTTAAAATTGCTTTTTAAAGAATGCATTGCTTACTATCCAATTATTTTTAAAAGAAAAGATGAAATCCTGCCATTTGCAACAACATGGATGGACTTAGAAGGGGTTAGGCTCAGTGAAATAGACCAGAGAAAGACAAACACCAGATATTTCCCTCATATGTGGTATACAGAGAACGAAATAAGTGCATGAAATAAAACAAAAATAAATGTTTGGACTGTGAGACCAGTTGATGGTTACCACAAGGGAAGAGGGGAAAATGTGGGTCTTGAGAATATTATTCAGAGCAAAAGAGACACACATTATATAAATGAAATAAATCACATTGTACACTTAAAGTTCAGCCACCACCAAGTTGACAGATATTAATAGAAATTAAGATAGAGGTTGCACATGTGAGTTTCAATTGAAATATCTCAGAGGAATATCTTCTATGCTAATGGAGATAATTCATATGTTGAGAAAGGATTTAGATTTTGTAGAGGTTATGTTTTATTTTTTAAGGTTTATTTATTTATGCATACAACTGGGGTGTAGGCCAGAGGTGTGGGGTGATGAGAGGATTCACCAGAGACAGAGTGGGGAGCAGAACAGGCGGAGCTACTGAAGTACACTGCTGAGGGGAGCAGCGGGCGAGGCAGGAGAGGTCTGCTGCGCCATTTGGAAGCTCCCTGGCTGGGATTGAACTCAGGCTGCAGTGGCTGCGAATAGCTTCATAGTGCTGAGACTTAAGCCCTTCACTACCAGGGAGGCCAAGGGGGATTTATACATTTTAAGGATTTGTCAAGTCACGCATTTATTGTCACATTCCACTATATTTTAATGTTCTATTGATCGAAACACAGTAAGAGTTTAGGGGGGAAAAAAAGAATGACCCCTAGATATTAATGGAAAGAAATCACAGTTACAAATCCCCTCCCCCACCAAGTTTCACCAACCAGTCTGGGATGGTGGTGGGGTTCCATGTGGAATGTTGGGGTTTGTGGTGGCTGGTGCCTCCATGCTGATGGGGCAGAGCCCTGGCATGGGCCAGTGCCATGTCACTCTGTTTGGGTTGAGTCTTGAGAACTTCAGTGAGGTGGTGATGGAGATGCTGCCTGTTGGCCTGAGTCCACCACTGACTCTTCAGAGCTTCCAGTGGCAGCGAGTAGTGAGCCCCTCTTCCTCAGCTTGGCGGTAGGTCTCTTATTTCTGTTCAGACTCCTTCAGTCTGTTAGAAGTCAGCTTTATGTAAGATGTGAAAAGCAAAAGCCCTGGTGGCACAGATTGAGGAGAAATACCAGCTCATCGACAAGCTTTATGCTGCTAAAAAGGAGTATGCAGAGACTGAGGCTTCTTTGGAGAACGCCAGACTGGAGAGAGACGCATTTAATGTACCCGGCTTGCAGAGGCTTCCTGGGAGGCGGTGAGCGCCAGCGCCACCGTCCTGGAGGAGCTCAGCGCCCTGGCCCAAGAGCTGAAGGAAGAGAAGTTCGCACATTCAGAGCGCCCGGACGTGACGGTGCAGATGCAGAAAGAGCTCAAGGCCCTGGAAGTGCTTGTGACAATCACTAGCTCACAAGGAGCTTTTCCAAGCCTTCTGGGAGGAGGCGAGCACCTTCCTGAAGGTTCCTTTCCCGGGAGTGGACACGGCTCTTAAAACAGCACTGGTCCTCCCTCTCCTCTGGCCCTCTGACTGCCGCCTCACTCACCCACCTCCATCTCCACCAAGGGACACGAGGCCGGTGGATGCAAGGGAGCCCCCTCCTTGGGCTGTGGTTCCCCAATTTCACACTCTGGACATAGCCGCCAGCTCTTCCCAACCTAGTCTATTGGAATATCTAGCGACACCAAGAAATGTGTGGCTTACTTTACATTCATGGAATGTTTGGATTATCTCACTAGCCACAAAAGAAATGTACTTGATTATTATTTTCAAAGTAGACTTTGATAACAGAGCTGAGTTTACCAGAGGGGAAGAGGGTGTGGGATAGGAATAAAGGTGAGCAGGGGGGAGGGCGGGGGAAAAAAAAAAAAAAAAGGTGAGCAGGGGTGAGGGGGTGTCTAATTGATGGTGCTGGTTTATTTTTTTAATTTGTCTAATGAAATTTTTTCGCAGAAGATGCCAAAAGAGTTGACCAAAATGATATCTGGGATCTATTGCTTTGACTTTCATTTGTTAGTCTAGATACCTGTATGGATGTAGGTTAAATTCTGCTTTTAATACAAAGTCATAGTAAACTTTAACTTATTGTAACAAAAAATGAATTGCTTGCAATATCATTTCCAGTTTGCAAGAACCACAGATCAAGTCATAATAACTTTCCATGTCTGCTGAGAGTTGTATACTTTACAACCTCTCAGTTGTTGCCTATTTTCTTCAGCGTCAATAGGGATTAAAGTCTCAGTGTTCACAATTCCAGCTGCAGATGGCAGAAGGAATACTGTCCCTCTCCCGACTCCTGGATCATCTCACTTAACTTTTTAAAATCACTTTCTGCCTCTCCTTGATCTGGAATAATTAAACGAGGGTGGGAATGGGGGGGATGGAGGGATGGAAGCAGCGGGGCAGGGCACTGCCAACTGTCACGGAGACTTTCATCCTGTGTCCCATATTCTCGGGACAGCAGTAATTGCTTTGGACTTGTCATCTCAAGCTCAGACGCTCCCCCTCATCTCATTCTGCCTCCTGCAGACTTTTCAAGGTCTCGAGGAATCTGCTGCCACACTTCTCACTGCTGAGACTTAGAGCCTGCCCAGAGGCTTTGGGGTTAAGAACAGCTTTTGGAGGGACTTAAAAGTCATGGGCCACCAGAAAGAGAGCACTAAGGGGAATGGAGCAATCGATTTCCAAGAAACACAAGGTCACTTCCATTTGTTACAAACAGAGGCAATGCCTCTGAGAAAAATCCAAATATGGGTTTAATTAGAAAAAGAGTCCCCAGTTTTCTTCTTTGTCCTCTGTGGCAGAAAAACTCATTTCCCAAGTAGTTCAAAGTGGTAAGAGATTCAGAATGACTGACAAGGGGCTCCAAATGTGTTCTCTGTATTGGAAGTAATTAAAATCCAGAGAATATTTACACATGTGAGTTTAGCAAGAACAGCAACGTCTTAAGTTTGGGACAGACTGAGTCTACGTGGGATGAATCTGTCACCCAGAGACTTCCTCTGGGGAAAAATTGAGGACAAATTTCTCAGTCTCATTTCTGCAACTGTGTGTTGGATTTCTGAATGTGAAATCACAGGGCCTCCCAGAAAATTATTTAAGAAGTTCAGGAATTCTAGACAAAAGATTTCTCTGGTCAGCCAACCAGCCAGCATTTGATGGCTCCTGCTTGGGCCACAGCACTGAGCTGGGAGCAGCGTAAGGCAGGAGAAAGTTGCCCAAAGCAGAGCTCCCCCTGTGAGTGCTGTAACATTGCACCCATGTGTTCCAGGGGCAGTTATGAAGGCCTGCTGGTATGCCAGAGGACATTCTAAGCTTGGGGATAAAATGTGAACCAGGCCTGAGAATGCAAACTGGTCCAGCCACAATGGAAAGCTGTGCGGAGAGTCCTCAAAACACTAAAAATGGATCTACCATAGGATCCAGCCATTCCACTCCCAGGAATCAACCTAAAGGACATAAAAACACTAATTGGGAAGGAAACCTGCACTTCTATGTTTATTGCAGCACTATTTACAATAGCCAAGATATGGAAACAACCTAAATGTCCCCAAACAGATCAATGTATCAGGATGTGGTATAGATACACAATGGAATACTACTCAGCAATAAAAAAGATAAACTCACGCCATTTGCAGCAACATGGATGGAGCTAGAAGGGATTATGCTAAGCAAAATAAATCAGAAGGAAAAAAATTGGATGGTTTCACTGATATGTAGAATATAGAGATATTGAACAAAAGGTCAAAAAACAAAGAGACAAAACTTACAAGCTGACCATAGATCTGAGGGATACGGCAAGGAAGAGAGCTAGAGAGGGGTCAAAACAGGAGAGGGAAGAGCACAAGGGACTGTGGTGATGAATAATGGGCGCTATGGTGGTGGGAGAACTACAGGGAATACACCTGAGGGGAGATATCAAATACTGTACAAAAATGAACCATATAAGAAAATAAATTTTTAAAAAATTTTAAAACATGAGCCAGACCCATGCTCTCATGGAGTTTAAATTCTAATGAGGAAGGACAGAAAATAAGCAATAAAGGTAATTTAATAACAAATGCATCTTTCCTTAATTTTCAGAGAGTAAGGGAAATGGAATAGGGATGGGGAAGGGACAATTTAAATATGGCTGTCCGGGAAAGCCTGTGAGGTCTGCAAAATTAGAAGGAGACACCCGAGTGAAGCTCCGGGAAGAGCATTTCAGGTGAAGGAAACAGTACGAAGGTGAGGAATGCTCGAGGGTCACAAAAATAAGCAGCAGGGCTAGGGCGTGATAGTTGATAAGGCAACGAAGGGAGATTATCTGAGCCTTGCAGACCACAGAAAGAGCTTGATTTTATTCCAAGTGTAATGAGAAGCCTTTGGAGGCATTTAGGCTGGAGAGTAATAAGCTCTGATTTTAAATTAAAATGTGAAAGCCCACCCTGGCTATTTTGTGGGGAATGGACTTGAAGACAGTAAGAGTGGGAGCTACTAGAAAAAACTCATTAGGCTAAAGGAATGAGCTCAGAGGAGGGGTGTTGGTGGCCAGGACCAGGGTGATTGCAATGGAGATGGCAAGATGTGATTGGATGGAATATATTGGATTCAGTATATTGGATTGAGGGAACAGAACTCTCTAGGAGTCCCCATGGCGGGAATGAGTAGAGGAACTGAGGATGACTCGAGATTTTGGCCTCCACAAATGCACAGAGCCACCAAATCAGATTGGTGAGAAGGAAGGAAAATGTTTTAGTGAGAAACTGAAGTTGGGAGGAGGGAATGAGGTAGTACCATTTTGGACATGTTCATTTGAGGTGCTTGGTTGGACATACATCATAAACAGATAAAACAACTCAAGCATCATTTTAAAATCTTGGTATCTATAAGAGCCTCAAACATAAAATCTCTTTAATCAAGATCCTTACAAAGGGTCCTGACCTCAAAGATTCAACTCCACTGTTTACTTGGGTGAATGCAGGTATAACTTATCTCCTAAACATTATACTCCCCATCTGTGAAATGCAGATAAAAATAGTATCAACTTATTAAGGTCGTGGTGAAGATTAAAAGAGATTATGATGATAGAGTACTCAATACATCTTTTGGCACATGGTAAACACTCAATAAACATCAGCTAGTGGCAAATGTATTCACTTCTTAAGGCTGACCCGACAAAGAACCAGGAACTAGCTGACTTATAACAACAGAAATGGTTGTCTTATAGTTCTGGAGGCCAGGAGTCTAAACTCAAAGTGTCATCCTCCCTTTGAAACCTGCAGAGAACCCTTCCTGTCTTCTCACTTCTGGTGTTAGCCAGCAGTCTCTGCTTGTGGACCATCACTCCAATCTCTGTCTCTGTGGCCATGTGGCTGTTGTGTCCCTGTGTCTTCACAGTATATTCTCTCTCTTTTCCTTAAAAGGACACCGATTCCAGAGTATCTCCTGCCTGACCTCATCTTAACTAGTTACATTGCAAGGACTTTATCCCCAACTCCTAGCATCTTATTCGGAAATAGAGTTCAACAGCAGTAGTAATAGTATTTGCAATAAGTTACTTCTATATTATGGTAGAGAGCCCTGCCAAACACAACCACTTACAACCAGTTCTTCCAATTCGTGTAATAGTCTTTGCCTCTAATAAAGAAATTGATTGTATGTGTTTGGTATGTTGACAGGGAGTTGAGATGATCTATTTAAATTTAGAATCATGGTATCTTAGAGTTTGCAGTGATCAGTGGGAAAGATGAATCTCATCTTTATTCCGAGAGTCAGGATGAGATGTCCTCCCACCCCCGCTATATGCTGTTTCCCCCCCCCTCCTTGACGCCCCAAGTTCTTAAACACAGGATAAGTCTCCTGGCCCACTCTGTTACTCTTTAGAATTTACAACCATGTACATTCTCCTTATATATGTCATTAAATTGCTTTGCTCACGCACCTGATGCTGTTTTGACTACTTGTCCAACCTGAGGAGAACCCAGAGGGCTACGGGGCGATTTCCTTTGCACCTGACACCACGAATAGCCTAGCCCCACTCCTTCACTTTGTGTATGAGAAAACTGAGACCTGGACATGGGATGTGATTTGGCAGAGGGCACACGTCTGAACAGCAGCCGAGCCAAGTCTAGGAGGCTCGTCTTCTTACTACCAAGATAATGTTTCCCCGATGGACTCATTTGTCTGTGCAGTCAGATAGAAATTGAATTCTACGTTCACCCCTTCTTAATCAAGTCTCCCCTTCCAAATATCTCACTTACCGAAAGTCCAAATATATCTCCACTAAGCGAGCCTGGCATTAGCCTCTAAGTAGGAAGCAGCAGTCCTCTGGGGAATGTGGGTAGTGCTGTTTTGGGTACACTATCCACAGTTCTCTTCCTTTGGTAAAAGGTGTTGGGGAAGCAACATAACTAATCAGTGTGATTTGGTTTAGGCTCTTTGGGTTGCAAATGACATTCATTCGCGTTAACTTCAACAAAGTGGGATAGTGAATTATATGGATATAAGAACATTTCATAGAACCCCAAATCAGGGAGAGGGTACGGGTTAAAGGGGAGATCTCAGCCACTTCCTTTTATTCTTTCACTGTGGGGTCACAGAGACCCTCATCTCTGCTTCTTTCTGTTCTACATCCCTCCCCCTCCCTCCCTCTGAGAGCCACTGTTCAACTCTCAAGTCTGTTCGTTCTCAGCCCAAGCCCCACGAAGCACTTCCTGCCCCTGAATCATGCTCCAGGTTCCTAGAAGAGCGTGATTAGCTCAAGCCAGGTCCCCAGTCCTGATCCCTTTAATCCTGGATGGTGAGCATGTACTAACCCTTGCAGGGAAACCACGCCAAACAATAGACGAGGCATGGCAGGGAGGACACACAAAGGTCACTGAGGGCCGAAGTGCCTGGCGCAGCCCCCAAGCCCCCAGCCTGTGCCATCTCCCTACACAGACAGTCTCTCTCTCATGGTATCACCACTACTGTAGAGCAACCCCGCAGAGTTCAAAATGGCTATAATCTGGCTCTTGATTTATTGCTTTTCTTATCTAAGAAAAGTATCATTTTCGTTAGAACTTCTTAATGAATCCTAAAATCATTTTTTCTAGAGTATTTTTTTTCTTCTCTCTAAATGTCTGAGTTGAGGTTTCCAAACTCCTAACTCACAGTTATGCATTCTCAAGCACTGGGGACTAAAATAGTTGTCCTGGGCCCTGTCAGTGAAGGCTGACTAAGAAATCATAGTAACAAGAGCAGTAACGGGAAGAGGGAAGGGGAAGAAGAAATAGACATGGAAGAGGAGGGCTGGACACAGGTTGAATACTTAGGACTGTAGGCACCGTAGTAGCCTCTTAGGGTCTCAGGGGGCAATTTCCTCCTCAAGCAAGTTAGAGAGACGGGGAGCAGTAACTGTATTACCCACCCACATTCAGGATTACCGCACTCTCCTAGCTGTAGGTGCTTGGTTTAATTGCACAAAATATTACTAGCTATTTTCATTTACACAAATAGATTTCATTTATACCTAATCACCATGTAGCACAAAGACGATTATGTGTTGATTAACTTTGCTTCAAGATTAATTCCAACATTAAACTCTGCCCACTATTTTCAGGCTTCCTACTTCATTGTGTGTACAGAATTGATTGTCTACTCCAACTAAAAATAATTAGAGGAAACATCATATCCTGAGATACTAGGCTCAAATAAAGATGGCACATGGGCCTTCCCCAACAGCTGAGGATAATTGGATATTCTGAAGAAATGATCTGAAGCTATCTGGAGATCCTTCTGGAAATGGAAAGAATATTAGCGTCATGGAGATATATAATATGGTCTAGTTGCTTTTGTAAGGGGCTAAATAGAAAGGTGGGCAAGAAGACAAAGTGGAAGAGACAGATACTAAAGTCAAAAACCAAGATCAGCCTATCCCCAACCATTACTAGCTATGGTCATTTAGGGACATGGAAATGTGGGTCATGTAGGGTGAACAAACATTCATTGAATGTATATTATTAAATAAGAGCTAGAACTGCCAAATACTTTAGTAATAGTGGTGACAAACAATGAGACCAATGCGGATGAGCCTCAGAATAACCCTAAGGGTATGGTGCTAATATCATCTTCATCTCTACAGAACAGGAAAACAAAGCTCAGAGATGTTAAGTGACTTGACAAAGACCGTTGATAATTCCTAGGTCATCTGGACTTGAATCCAGGTCTGTCAGGTATCAAAACTGAAGATCTTTCTAGATCTCTTAGGATGTGTCCATGGTTAAATGCTTCCTAATCTCCAAGAATCTCAGCTTCCTCATTTGTAATGCTGGGTAATAGTGTTTTACCGAAAATACAAGGTCTTAATGAAGTTCAATAGGATAACATACCTGAGAATACTTTGTAAAATGCTAACAAGTGTAAATTAGAGACTTAGAGAGTTTATCTGTTTTTCTTGAAAAAAAATAGGTAAACTTTGCCTTTTAGCCATTTTCCTTTCTCCCCCCTTCCTCCATCCCCTCTTTCCTTCGTCCCTGTCTTCCTGCCTGCTTTCTTCCTACCATGCTTCTCTGTTTCTCCTTTCCTCTCCTTCCCTTTGTCCCTCTCATTTTTCCTCTGCCTTTTTTCCGCCCTGCATCCATACCACCTCCTGCCTAGTTTGGGAAGGAATTAGCCTGCGAGCCCAGGCAAGTGTGCTTTTTAATTAGCCATCTATGATTCGATGGGAACGGGCTGTGTTACTCAGAAGACAGAAGGGGACCTGAAATTTTCTCACTTACACAGAGCTGACTGCACACCCAGCAGGCGCACAGGGCACTGTTGCTAAATGATGGATGCTACCGTGGCTCCAGTTAGGGAAAGAGCTGGATAGATATGAACAATTTCCTTTTATAGGATCATCTTCATGCTGAGTCTTGGGCATGAACCTGGGCTTCTCCTAGAGAGAAACTAGACATCTGCCCAAACAGGGTGTAGTAGACAAGGCATAAGTGATCAGAATCTCTAGATCTGAGTCCCGACTGTGCTGCGTTTCTGCTGTGTGACCTTGAAAATGTATTTACCCTCTCTGAGCCTCAATTTTCTCTTAAAAAATAGAAAAGGATGGTGGTAACAACATGTTGGGGTTGTGGGCATTAAATGAGGTAATATTTTATAAACCATGTGCTTATGATGATCAGAGATTTAGTTGTGACTATAATTTTTCTGGTAGTGGGGGAGGGGGAGAACAGGGCTGAAAAGTAGTGGCTGAACCTCTGGACAGGCCCTCATGGGAATAAGATATTGCATGGCAGATAAGGTTATTCTGAGGATCAAATATGATATTGCATGGCATATCCTAAGGGATTGGGGCTATTATTGCTTTCATCTTTACAGAACAGGAAAGCAAAGCTCAGAGCAGGTTCTGCTAATTTCCTCTGGGAGTTTGACTTATCGCCCTTTGTAATTATTATTTAGAAAAACAAGCACAGATGTCTCAGAATTTTTCAAGCAGACACCTGTACTTGAGACAGAGGTGGTAATGATGGTGGGAAGGTGGGGTGAATTCCAGGGGTCTGGGTTTGTGGGATGGGGGCCATTTCCTACAGGTAACTCAACGAATTGGTCATGCTTTAAACCTAGAGGACACCACCTCTGGCTTGCAGTTTCGAAGAACTGTCTCCAAACACTTCTCTCCATCATGGAATACTGAGGAAATGCCTGATATGTTTGTAAGTATTGGAGAGTTCAGATAGGGGAAAGTTCAAACACAAAATTATGATAAATACATAGAAATTAAACCTAAACACAAGACAATTACCTTCAGTATAAAGTATAAAGAAATAAAATTACCTTCAGTATAAAGAAAGAAAATAGTCCAAGGAAGAAAAACTAATACTTCTGCTAGAAAACACTTATGTGGTCATAATAGTACAATCATCATCAACTCAATATAAATGCTGGTCAAACCCAATATAATATCTTGAGAGAAGGGAAAAGTGAGAGAAAATGTTTATTGTGTTAATCTGCTAAATTTGGAGGTAACTTACTTTTCTTACTATAAAAATGAAAAAGTAGCAAATTAAGGGATAATGTTGAAAACAGGAAAATCAGGAAATACAATAGCAATATAAACTTGTTATTTAGAGACAGAAAGTTAGTGCCAAAAACAACTTACAAAAGAAAAAGACAAGTAACACACACACAATTTATAAAATTCGGGCTGGAAGACCTACTTCCAGGCTCATTGATAGGGCTGACAAGTTATTTTGGTAGTTGGTAGTAGCCTCAGTTCTTTACAACATGGACCTCTGTATGTGGCTGCTTGAGAATTCTCACAACATGGTAGCTGACTTGCCCCAGAGTGGTCAGCTTAAGAAAGAACACAACGGAAACCACAATGTATTTCATGACCTAGTTTTTTAAGTCACACTCCACCATTGCTGGACTATCCTACTGATTACAAAGGTCAGCCCTATTCACTGTGGGAGGTGATGGCACAAAAGTAGGAATTATCAGGAGAGGAAGATCATTGTTGGCCAATGGAGTGAGTCTCCATCCTTAACACTTTGTGCGCCGGTGCCTTTAACTTTACCAGCCCTTGGGGGCGGCCATTTTCTGTGCCACCGCATGAATGGTAGAAGCATTCAATAAAACACACACAACTCCTGAACTACCGGATATTAAAAAAAACTGTAAATCTCTCATAAAACACCTTACACTTTCACCAAAACAATGTGTAAAGCTTCTAGACTGAGTACAATCAAAGAAATAGCTCCTAATAGTTCCAAACAAATCCACCGTGGCGTGAAAAACCGGAGACTAGATGAACACGTATGAATACGTGAGCGGCCACCTGATACTAGTGGCAAAAACACATACTAATATGTGAGCGGACCACAAAGCATTAACATTCTTAGAAATATACCCAATGGCGTCGCAGAGAAGCCCTGTTCAATAATAAGCCAACCAGAAACCAAATCATGTGTTCAGACACCCAACTCTCTAAAGACCGCTGCAGGTCTGACTTACCCAAGGGCAGTACATAGGTGTAGAGGCAGGATGGCACTGGGAGCACAGGTTTGCTGTGGAGCTGCACAGACGGATCAAAAGTCCTGGAGTCCTCGGCGGCTTTTATACTTTTTGATGGTCTCTTGTATGGAGGCAACCAGGTACAAGGCAGGTAGGGTGGCCGGGGGGCCAACAAACTGGCAGGCCTCCCAGCCCCCGGTGAATCTTCACTCTGACTTTCTGGCGGCGTCTCATGGCCTCTGCTGTACCCCAAACGGAAGGTCCTCTGCTACTCCTCTGTCTCTGTTACTGCTTCCTCTGCTTATAAGCCCACTCTCTGGCCCAGCTGTGCCCACTCACGCAGGCCCACGCCCTACTCCAGGTGCCCGCCATCAGGCATGCGCATTGGCCTGCAGAGGCCCATTGCTGAGGGGAGGGCAGGAAAACCTGATAATTCTCATTTACCCTGCCGTAGGGACTCCAGAGGAATGGTGGGAACGCATGCCTTTTGCCTCCATCAGTGGCTATTTTTTGCAACCAAGCACTTGGTAAACGTTGAGCTACAAGAAACTCAATGTTATGCTCTCTGACAAGTACATGGAGTTCGGCTCCTCCCTGCTACCAATTAAGAGCAGACCACGCTCTTTAATAGGCTGAACTGGAGATGGGCTGTCAACCACCTGTGAAAGTTCAGGAGCCTGGCTGGGACGTGTGCGTGACTAGGAGAGCTCCCTGCATTGATGCTTGTCCCAGATGCAGACAGCCTTGGCATTTAGGGCATTCCAACTATAAACCCACACCCCTCCTCCTTGCCCAAGAGCAGAACGGTGATTCATTCCCACTTTTAAAGTTCTATTGACCCTCAAAGTGCAGTTGCAGAGCTCCCTCCATCAAGCCTCCCACTTTGCCCCCAGAATTGCTCTTCCCCCTCCTCCAGACCGGTGTCCAGGACTCCTGACCCCTGTCTGCTCTCCTGTCCACCCTTATTCTTCCCAGAGGAAGAACCCTTGTCAGAGGACACAGAGCAGTGCTTGTGGGCCAGCTGTGGCCCCCTGGGGTTGCTGGTTTGGGGATTTGGGGCAACATTTAAAAGTGAGAGGATTTTACACAAAAACACAGATTTCCGGCTTTTAAGACAAAATGGAAAATGCAGCAATCCTGAGCCCACATTCCTGGAGACGAGAGTTGGCTCGATCTGGCAGCCACTGGCCTTCGGATGGGCACAGGCCCCCATAGCCCACAGCCCCCACCAGCCCCTTTCTTTTTGATGCTTGTGCCTACTTGACCCCGGTTTAGCTCTTTGACTTTGATCTTCAGAAACTGGGGAATGTGTCTCTCCCAATAGTTGGGTTTTACTGGTTTCAGGTCACCGCTCGCCATTTTTAGTAACTGTCCGGTGCCTCCCCAGGGTAGGAGAGCCCCCCTCAGGCACGCTCTGGTCAGTGAGGAGCTCTCCTCATTGCTGAAGGTCCCTCACCTCAGAAGGCCCCCCTGAGCAGAAGGACCCTCCCTGGCTGGGGCCCCCATTCCTGGTTGCTGTGCAGACGGGTGGAAAGTAGGCAGGCACAACTCTTCCTCTCCTTCCTCCTGCTTGCTTGTCGGCTTCTTCCCCTTCTCCTTCCTCTCCCACTTCCACTTCCTCCTCTTCCTGTGAGCCAGGGAGTGCACCCCCGCCCCAAAGGGAGCTTGTGTTTGCCTCTGTTTCCTCAGGCCCATGGGACTTTAAGAACTCCATTTTGCACTCGATGTAAGCGTTTTGTCCAAAACCCTAAAAGAGGCAAAACTTTGTATTCCCTCAGTCGACAGGTTGTCTGTTTCCTGTCCTGGCTGCAGGACTCACACTGCTCTTTGCTTACTAGTTACGTGACCTTACGTGAACCACCTCCTCTCTCTTCCAGCTCAGTTTCTTCACCTGCAGAAAGAAGATGACGAGGCTGGTGTCACCCACGTTGGGTTGTCATGATGAAAAGCCGAGATAATGCAGCTTTAAGTGCTTTCCTAGTTAATATCCAGAGCGTAGTGGGAACTCAATAACTGTAATCTGTTACACTGAGATTTTTAATCTCAGTGATTTAAAAACTAAACCAAACCAAAACTAGAAAACCAATATCAGAATAGAAAAAAGCAAATCTACAGTGGTTGGAGTTCTTCCCTTCCTGCCTGTGAGAACCTCTAAAGTGCCTCCAGGAACCCCCAGGGGCCCACACACAAGGAAGTCCTCCAAACAGAGTCTAAAACCACTCTCCTAGCCCTCCACTCCCCAGATGCTGGAGCCAGACCCCAGAGAGTCACTCTTGGTTCTTCTACCTCCCCCACCCCCACTCAGCAACCCAGGTCCTGCTGAGGAGCCTCCTAAAGTTCCTCCCATCATCCTACGTTTCTCAACTCCACTGCTGCTACCCCTGCCTTTAGGGATTCTTTTCTTTTATCCATGAATTCAATAATTCATTCATTGGGCAAATATTTACTAATCCCTACAATGTGCCAGGCATTGAGGATACAGGAGGAAAAAACAAAACAAAAACAGACACGCCAAGCCCTCAAGGAACTTCCATTCTCCTGGAAGAGGACAGGAAATAAACAGATAAGCACAAGATATCAATGGTGGAAGGGAAAAAATCAAACATGGAAGTGGGGCAGGGAGTGGAGTTTGAGGAAGACTGTTTTAAACAAAATGGGGAGGAAATGTTTGCTGAAAAGGAGAATTGAAGCAAAAATTTAAAGGAGACAAAGGAACGAACCGTAAACAGCTGGAGAAAGATCATTCCAGAGAAAGAAAATGCAAAGGCATCACTCCAGAGGTCTCCCTGGCCCCCCTGGCTCGAGTTTTCACCCGTCTATGTCGCCCGTCAGGGCTGCCAAAGTCAGCTGTCTGACATTTATTAGCATCGCTCGTTCTTAGCACCTTTCCCAGGCTTCACTGCTGCCAGAAAGGGTCACCTTCTTTGTTGAGGCTTCAAAACTCTGTGATTCACCTTAGCCCCACCTCTTTCCACAGCCATTAACCAGGGCACCGCCCCTGCCCTCTAAGGCAGCCTGGGTTCTCATTCCCAGGGTGGGCCACTGCCTGTCAAGTCTTTTTTGTTCTAGCAGCTCCCTCTGCTGCTACCCTCTCCCTCTCCTCTGGCCACTCAGGCCCCTTCCAGACGGACCTGGAGGTGGGGAGGACATCCACCCCCACCCCCTCAGACCCCATCCTGCATGTGTCTCAGCACTGCCCACGCTCTCTTGCAGGAGATCCACTCCTTCATGTGTCCGCCACAGCAGAGCGCTTTGGGGACCCCACAGCATCTTTTTCCTCTCAGCATCCTTAGCGCTCGGCACCATTCCTTGCACGTAGTAGCAGCTCAATTAAATTTTAGCTTAAAATGAATGATCTTTTCCCTACCCACTTCAAACCCAACTCATTAAGCAAGAATCAGTCTTAAACACTTCCTTGCCTTTGATCTTTAGCAGTTATCACAGTCCGACCTTTATTAGTTATGAGTGTACATGTGTTATATTTCCTCCTGGGTTCTAAGTTAACTAAGTAGGGACATTGGGAATCAATTTTTATAACCACCCTCCACCCTCACCACCTAGGATGTTGCCACTCAAAGGCAATTAAGAGTCTGAGCTTTCGGGCCTCCCTGGTGGCGCAGCGGTTAAGCGCTGTGCTGTGGAGCTGTCGGCAGTGGCGACACGAGTTTGATGCCCAGCCGGGAAGATTCCCACATGGCATGGCAGACCTCTCCTGCCTTGCCCGCTGCTCCCCTCAGCAGTGAATTTCTGTCAATCTGCCTGTTCTGCTCCCTACTCTGTCTCTGGTGAACCCTCTCACCGCCCTACACCTCTGGCCTGTACCCCAGCTTATATGCAAAAACGAATAAATCTTTAAAAAAAAAAAAGAGTCTGAGCTTTCATTTCTGTGGCTCTTCTCTGCTTGCATCTTGGCTTTCTGGCCTGTGAGGTCTCGGCTTCCCTCTCTTTTTTTTAGGATGTGGAGGTGGTGATGCCTATTTCATGGCGCTTTTTTTTTTTTAAGATTTATTTTTTATTTATACATACGAGCTGGGGTACAGGCCAGAGGCATGGGGCGGCGAGAGGGTTCATCAGAGACAGAGCGGGTAGCAGAACAGGCAGATCAGAAATACACTGCTGAGGGGAGCAGCGGGCAAGTCAGGAGAGGTCTGCCGCACCATGTGGGATTCTCCTTGGCCGGGCATCGAACTCGCGTCCCCGCTGCCGACAGCTCCACAGCGCAACACTTAACCGCTGCGCCACCAGGGAGCCCCTCATGGCGCTTTTGAAGGCACTAAATGAGCGACTGTGCAGGATTAGCCATTGATTAAAGGGCTGAACAAAGGCAGCTATTATCATGAGAGGCGCTGTGTAGAATTTCTCAGACTTGTGTAAAGTTCACTGGCTTTTACGGGAGAAAAATGTTCCTTGGACCCCTGAAGGACACAAGCAAGAGTGCTGAGTTGAGTTTTGGCTTTGGTAAGAATTTTAGAAAACATCATAAAATTGAAAAGTCAACAGCCAAGCAATTCTCGGAGAATTTGCAGAAGCCAAGACTGAGTCCACAGACCCCAATCTGAGGAGTCTTTGTTTATGAAGCCGACTTGGAGCAGAAACCCAAGGCAGAGGACTGCAGGAGGCCACGTCCAGGACCGAGTGGGGCTTCCCTCCGGAGGCATTCTTAGCGGGCTCTGCAAAGAGGCCTTTTGTTCTTCCCAAGTCCCAGGAGGGTCCATGGTAGACTTGGGCGGAGGAGCCACGAGGCCAGCGGTGTGCCCCTGTGCCTCCCGCGGGTGTGGGTCCAGCCTATGACTAGCAACCTCCCGCCAGAGCCCTGGAGCCGGCTTCTCCTTGCGCAAGACCACGGGGGAGATGGACCGTGGGCAGGACGGAAGCTCAGGGAAAAGGACAGCCCCAGCTCAGAAACTCTGTGTCTTCAGCAGACGGGAAAATCACTGAGGCTAGAGAGGGTCGTCCGAGCAGAAAAGAACCACAGTCACTACATATAAACATGGACCCCTGGGCCCTCCCCAGTGTCCTCCAAACTCTGCAGGGCCTGTGAATTGTCTGGTCCTTCTGCACTGCTGGTCTCCAAATGCCAATGCTCGGCCCCGCCCAGAGCGCCCCCACCCCCAGCAGAAACCGTCACTGGGAGTCACCCTGGCCACAGACCCAGAGCAGAACAGCTCGAGATCTGCCAACTGACATTGCAAAGTGATCTGGAGAATTCCCTCCCTGCACCGGCACATGGCAGCCTCTTCCACATTGTCTGGAGGCCCGGGCGGCAGTAGTGAACAGATTACCAGTAAACTGCTCCATTCCCTCCCCAAAAACCTAAACACAAGTCTCAATGGGCGGACTCAGTGTATGAATGCGGAGCTCATTGCATTCACAATGAATCTGCAGAGGGCAGTGGCCTCTCCCAAGCTCTCTTTTCTCACTGGGGACATTTTGTAGAGGCAGTTCTGGAGGAAAAAAAGTTCCCCATATTCCCTGGGATTCTTCTAGGGCTGGTGAAACTAAGGCGTGGGACAGAGGCCCAGAGCTTCAAGGAGAGACTTGGAGGGGGACTCACAGGACTAGCAGAGGGGACTCGGGTGAGAAGAGCTGCTACTCTGGGATTAGATGTTTGTGTGACCACATAGATAGATTTTCTGACAGAAAAGTTATTTCAATACCCCCAATTTTCATTCTTCTAGGTACTTAAGGGGCTGGAATGGCCTGGTGTGGAGAAGGAACCAAATTCTGCCCCTGACAACCAGCACCCACCCCCCAAGCTGGGGGAGACCACACCTGTGCAGGGCCCCTGTCTGAGCAGCCCCCCAGATGTTCGGAGTGGGGGGCTGCAGGGAGGGAGTGGAGCTGAGCTGCCATTTTGTGTCTTTAGAAGGTAAGGGGCAGTGGAGCTCTCTCTCCCTCCCTCTCTTTGTTACCAGAGCTGCCGCTCTCTCAGGCATTGTCTTCTCAGCCGCCTCCCACCACCCCACAGCCTGCGGGGACCTCCTACCTCAGCGCTGCGAGTTCTCCCTTCCTCTCTAAACTGTTTTGTACAATGAATTGTTTTTGTTTCTCATTTTTGCTGCACAAAAGACCCTTCAGTTTACATTTACAGCCGCGAGTGTCCAGACCCACAACCAGTCAGAGAGATTCTGACCTGGGGACAGTTTCTTAGCCCCCAGTCTGGTAACAAAGGGAGCTGCAAAGTTTCTCATGAGCCCATCGGGACTTGATTGACCTCAGCTCAAAATAATCCCTGTGCCAAAGTGACTTGTGTCCAGAAGACATGTCGTAGGGGGGACATCCTTCACTTGGCCTCTCCTTCAGGCTTGCAAGGTTATTCTCCCCTTAGGAGAATTTGAGAGAGTGAAGTAACATTAAACCAAAACTAGCACCTAAAATATCACACACACACACACACACACACACACACACACACACACACACACACACCCTCAACTTTGCAGGGGAATCAGTCTTTGTCTTCCAGCCTCTGAATGTGAAACTTCCTGAGGCTTCCCCTTCCCTCCCTTCTCCCTTCCCCACCTGAAGCTGTCAGATCCCCGTGTCAGGCTGGCAGAGGCAGAAAATGCCAGGAGCAGCCACCTCCAGAAAAGGGTTTAGGATTCCTGAAGAAACTAGCTCGACTATTGACCATTAGAGCCCAAAGGCCCAAGCGGAGCCCTGCTTCCTCCTAGCTCTCCTTCAACCATCTCCTTCCTCCCTTCCCCACTGTAAGTTGCCACAGGTTTCCAGAGGGCAATTTGACAATGTGTGCTAAAGCTCTTGCTAAGTCTGACTTCTAAGAATCACCCCCCAAAAATAATCTGCTTTGTTTTCTTTTAAATCCACGGGTGTTCTCTTTGGAATATTATTTGTAATAAGCATAAATGGCCCATCTATGAAGTACTGAATAAGTGTTGGTATTTCTGTACTGCAAAATGCCATAAAATCTTGGTTGGGGGGAGGGAGTGATATGAGAGTTCTTATTATATTGGGGTTTTTTTAAAGGAGCATTTCCCAAAACATTATATCAGTATTTTTCCAATTATGCAAAGAGAGAGCAAAACAAAAATATGTAACAAAAAAAAAGGACTGTAAAGATGGAATTCATCACATATCCCTTTGGGTTCTCGGCTGGCAGATAATCAAAAAAGCATCAGCCAGATTGATAAGAGAAAAAAGTGAAAAAAGTGTTTAGTAATAACATGTATACATCCCATATACATGGGAGACACCCAAAATGACTAATTCCTCTCCTGGCTTCAGATGGTATCTAAGTACTTTAGCTAAGACAGAAAAGGATTTGGGGGAGAGTGGGGTACATCAGTCAAGGAGGTTCCAGGGAAGGCACAATAGACAAAAATATGCAGATTTCTGCCTTCTTGAAAAGGGGTAAGAGTAGGTCTGCCAGGGGCATGCCCTTATAGAGTTAACCTGTAAAATATCTTCTTCAAAAGCAACCTCACCCAAGCTTCAGAACTCCTCCCATGAAATCAACCACCTGCCAAAGACATATTTTGGGGTGGCAAATTTTTGCTTCCCTAGAATGGTGAGTATATGACTGCCTCTTTTCTTCTTTGTACTTTTCAAATTGTCCACAATTAACATGTATTTTTCTTGAAACAGGGCATAAAAATCAATAAGTTGTCTATCTTACTAAAAGACAGTCATATATTTTTATCTGACACATATACTTTGAGAGCAAACTTCCTGTGTTGCTCCCTGAAAAGAGCCGACCAAGGCAGGTCGTTGACCTATGACAGCCATTGACAGGGCAGCTCTGTAATTTGTGGGGTCCAGTGCAAAATAAAAATGGGGCCCCCATTTTCAAAAACTAGGAATGTCAAGACTGCAGCAAGAGAGCATTAAACCAAGTTGGGTCATTCTACATGGGGCCTTGGTGAGGCAAGTGTCACATGCCTCATCAATGCCAGGGGCAGGACACTGACCCTGCAGGGGGGGTTTGCGGAGGGGCACCGCCCCCAGAGGAGTTGATAGGAGTCCCGCAGCCTCCTTGTGGCAGAGCATAATCTCCATAAAAAGGGGCCTCCCTGGTGGGCAACAGGTTAAGAGCAGCTCTGTCCTCAGTGCTGTGGAGCTGTCTGCAGCTGCGACTCAAGTTTGATGCCTGACCAGGGAGCTTCCCACATGGTGCAGCAGACCTCTCCTGCCTCGCCCGCTGCTCCCCTCAGCAGTGTACTTCAGTAGATCCGCCTGTTCTGCTCCCCACTCTGTCTCTGGTGAACCCTCTCACCCCCCACACCTCTGGCCTGCACCCCAGCTTGTATGAATAAATAAATCTTTTTTAAAAAAATCTCCATAAAAAGGGGCGGTTCCATGTTCAGGAGTTCCACTCCTGAGGAAGACTGGCACGGGCAGGGGCGGAGACGCTGAAGCAGCCTGGGAGAAGTGCTGGAGACGTGAGGACGCACGTGGAGGGAGAGACATGAAGGAGCGTGCTTGCTTCTCAGCTTTGGACTTGCACCAGGAACTTGGGGGACATGGAAGGAGACCCAGAGAGTCAAGACAGGTAGAGACAATTGGGGGAGCCGGGGTGAGAGACCCGTGGGGTCTGACAGTGGCAGCCTTTTTCTTGACTTGTACTTTGATTCCGCTTCCTTCGTCCCAGTCTTGTCTGGTCCCTTTCGCCCCTTTTCTGTGGTGCCTTGGCCTTGCGGCAAGCCTTTGGGCCTCAGCAGCCCTGCTTTGGGCCAACCCCGTTTGCCTGGGCACTTGCCCACAAGGGGATGGGTAACTGCTTTATTGGAAAACTTTGCCCTTTCTTCTCTTTCTCCGCACACACTATTCTATTAAAGTTCTCTCACACAAAGAGAATGCTTTGTCTATATGCGGTCAATGTCAGAGCCCATTTAGAGTGTGAAGTTCGGGGTGGGGGCAGGGTACCCCTCAGTCTGAATGCTAACATCTTCATCTGTTGCTGAACCTATTTTCATTCTTCACCAGTCCAGCTTCTGAGCAATCAACCGCTGGAACAGAGGCATATTTATCACACATATGCAAATCGGAAGCCAGCCAAGATTACTTAAACCCTGGCTGGTAACCTTCTTACGATTTTTTTTTTTTTTAATTTTAAGGTGACTGCTTATTTATTCTATTTTAAGGATACCAGAAAGATGCCAAGCCATCTTCCACCTGAAGTTAATGACAGTTCCCACAGAGACCAGAAGTGGGATTTTTTTAAAAAGCAATTTCTGCTTATTTTCTCTCCAGAATCACCAGGAACCCCAACTTGCAGAATACCACGGTCTTTCCCTGGTCAAAAATCCTTTTCTGTGCCAGTCTCTCCTTTTTGGAAGCAGGAAACTCATTAACAAATTCACAACAGAGCATTATTCATTCCGCATGTCTCACTCAGAGGATTTTAATATCAGGAGTTACAGTAAATCACCCCCAAGTTGTGGTCACATGAAACTAACTAGGCGCACAGCGCAGCACCCTTGCTAATGACGGAGGAAGGGAGGCTGGGGGAGGCTGTTGGTTCCCCTTGTCTGCGTGGGAGCAAACTCATTAACTAACACTTGGATTAAATTATGTGCAAAGCAAATCTCTCCCTTTGCAACCAGGCACGGAGGCTGCCTGCCGCAGAAATGCAAACAAATTAGATTTAAACATCAGCCAGACACCTGCCCGCGCAGAGCTGGTGGAAAATGAACGCAGAGTTGCTTAGGCTGAGAAGCACTGACCCCCTTCCTCTGACTCCTGGAGGAGAGCTCCGCTGAGGCCAGTCAGGGTGAGTGGCTCAGGGCCCCAGTTCTGCCCTCACCCCAAAGACCAGAAGCAACGTTCTCTTTTCCTAAAACGGAGCATGCGGCGTTTCACCCCAAGATCTGTTATTCCAACACCTTTGAACTTCTTCCCTGTTAACTTTTCATCTTTTTATCTTGCTGGAAAATGGAACCAAGTTTGAGTGTTGGCAATGCTGGCATAGGCATCTGGCTCTGCTGCTCCTCTCACACTTGGACCCTTTGTGAGGCCCCTCCCAACTGGCATCCAGCCTTTGCTTGGGTACCTCCAGGAACACGGAGTCATGGTTACCAAGGAAACAAGCATGCAGGCCGGGCCCGCGCCCTCTGTGAAATGGGACTCCCTCGCTTTGCGGAAGTCCTTCCTTCCAGGAGGGCTAGTTCTGCATGTAGGGCCAGATAAAAGCAGCTTCATCCCCTCTCCTCATGACAGACAACCTTCTGACATTTGGGGACAAGGCCCTGATCCCCCGAAGGTCTCCAGGCCCTCTCCTCATTAGGTGTTAACTTCTCTGCTTCCCTGGGACGTCTCGGCCTGACCCTCTGGGAGGCTCAGTTTCCTTACGTGTCAAATGGAAATAATAATTTCTACCTTGTTGTTGAATTGTTGGATACAACATCTACCAGGATTGTTGTTAGAATTAAAAAGAGTGCAGATAGGAGCCCTGCACACAGTAGGTGCCTAATGAATAGCAGCTGCTCCAATGGTCATCCTCACCTGGGAGAGAAAAGAACATCAGCCCTCCAGCCCCACCTCAGCCAAACAACCAGGGACTATATCCCCTCCTTCACGCTACTTTTGGGCTCCTATTGATTCAGCCTAAGGAGGGCCACCACGCCACATGGAAACTACCCATATGAGCATTAATTCTGCCAAAACCCTAAGTCGTGTGGCTTTAGGCCTATTGTGCAACTTGAGGAGGTTGTGAAGTGGGAAGAGGTCTGTAGAATGCACACAGTAGGGACTCAAAGAGTCAGTGGCTGCTGATGGCTGCCGGGTAACAAATACTGCCCAGGAGGAGCACAGGCCAGCAGTGAGGAGCCTGCAGCGGCCCGCCCAGACTAGTGGGCCTTGCTTCCCCTGGGCCCTCAGCCTCTTGCTGGCTCCCCACCAAAGTCCCCAGGGACTGGTTCGCTCTCTTCCTTTCCTCTCGGGCCCAGAACTGCTTCCCGGGCCTCTGGCCGCCTGCCCCAGCAGGTCGCCACTGGGGACGCTGTGTCTGCAGGTGCCAGCGCAGCCCGGGCCGTGCCCTCCCTCCACCTCCATCCTCATCCTAAGTCGCTCGCTTCCGTCTTTTCTCTCTCTCCATGACATTGCCAACCTCTACCCAGATTCCTTCGTTTTTCCCTCTGGAAAAACTGTTCTGTTGCCCTAAAAATTCCCTTTCCCATAGGCTAATTAACATGGTAATGAGATACCTCTTTGCACCAGCAGGCTGGCAGAAACCAAGTGCTGTCACACTCCACCACCCGCTCTCCGGTCACTTCGCAGGGGGTTGGGGTCCAGGGGCAGACCCGGAGACTCACGGCAGCCCCCAGTGCCACCGAGGAGACACACCTGGAGGTGCCTGGGGCCTCCACTCCAGCCCCTTGGGCCCAGGACACAGCAAGGATGTCCCTGCAGCGCACTCCTAACAGTGAGGAGCGGGCATCACCTCTTGTCCAGCGGGAGGGAGAGGACGGAGCTTAACACCGTGGTAGCTACAAGGATGAACCGCCACGAGGATATAATACCGCCTCAGAATAATGCTGAGGTTTGAAGAAAAGTTGCATAAATGTGTTTTTAGATGGTATCTCGTCTATGAATTTTAAAGCATACGAAACAATTCCACCAACCTCCCTGGCACAGATAGAGGCCGTGACAATCCATTTGCATGCGTGGGAATGACGCTTTCTTAAGGACGGTGAATCTCTGTGGCAATGGGGTGGAGTGAGACCTCACGGTGCCCCCCTGGCTCAGGCTGAGGACCCTCCAGAATTGTCCCATCCCCCACCGCAGGCAAGGCTGGGGTAGAAGCGCCTCGATAACCCTCCCAGCCTCAAGGGCTATCCCACCCGCCCAGCAGCTGTGAAAACAAGTCAGCCTCTGCCTTCCTCGCCGCTGTGAACAAACACACAAACACACAGCACACAGTAAATACTTCATCAATATTCATGCAGTTTTTAATTAATCAAGTGTCTGTCCCACTTGGCTCTGACACAGAGGGTTCCGCAGATGCTCTCTCACGGGGACCTCGCTCAGGCCTCCGGGTGCCCTGGTGGTCTTCCTGGCTCTGTCCCGTGTCACCCCCCTTTTCTCCCTGCTCCAGGAGCGAGGCTCTGGGCCTCACTCTAGACTGTGGTGCTGTTTTGACGTTAACACATCTTGGACTTTGTACTTTCCGCCTGCTGGTGGTTCAGCCCCAGAGTAGGGTCCAGGCGAAAGAGGCTCAGGTCCCCTTTGATGAGTCTGGGAAAGCCACAAGTTGGTTTATAGCAATCAACTCCCCTGATGACAACTTGTCATTTGCACAGCATCTTTTCACCTCTTCCCAGACAGGCGCCCAAACCCAGCACAGACACAAGCCACTCGATGGGAAGTATCGAGAATGAACACCTTGGGCCTGATTGACAAACGCTTCCCCATAGGTTATCTCATTTAGTCGTCACGTCACCCCTGTGGGGAGATGTTAATAACGCTGCTCTCTGACAGAACAGGAGATGAGATCAC
Source organism: Scalopus aquaticus (assembly GCA_004024925.1). NCBI lineage: Eukaryota > Metazoa > Chordata > Mammalia > Eulipotyphla > Talpidae > Scalopus > Scalopus aquaticus. The sequence continues at coordinate 26,761 of PVIJ01009999.1, read as the reverse complement.
ACCGGCAGAAAGTAGCTGCACGACAACTTGAACGTGGACGTCTGCTCCACGCCCTTCCTCCACACGGCCCTCAGTTGGGGGTCAGCCAGGCCGTTCCTTTCCAGGCCATAGATCACTCAGTGTTGAGCTGCCTCCCTCGCCTTCATAAAGAACCTACTTAACATAAATCACAATTTATGGTTGGTAATTTGTGAACAATTTATAGACTTTCAAACGGACCCCGAAATTTGGTTTAAATGAGATTACTCCTACCTCAATTGAAAATCCATGCTACAACTGGCATTTCCCTATGTCTCCATTTACCTACTTAATTACTAAACTAGTGTTTCTAGCTTACACCTGGAAGGCTTCCCCTCGATCTCTAAACAATACGCAACAGTAAAAAAATTATTTCACCTCAGTGAGGATTAAGGAGGGCTGGAAAGGACAAGAGGAAGAGAAATGAATTTACTAGGTCATAATCAGGAATGAAAGGAGAAACCTAAATCTACCTGTATTTACCTTCTCTGTGTTGGAAGGAAAAATGCTTAAGCATCCGGGTCACAGAGTAGAGATTGTGGGTGGCAGACACCATTGTGTCCTCAGCAGGGATATACACACCTGCCGGACAAGCCGTGAGCAGGAGGCAGTGGCGAGGACACCTGAGTTAGAAAACATTGTCTGACAGGACCGGGCGAGACAAGAGGCCACCACGGTCTCCTCCCGCTCGAAACAGACCATGCTCCGGCCTCTCAATTACTTGGCCACACTCCTTGACACTCCCGTAGAGGCGCCTGGCACATGTGCCAACCTCAGATCTCCCAAAGCCCTTTCCTGCTTGTTCTAGCCGGGCCTTGAGTGGATTAGAAACAGTGATGGAGATTTCGCAGAGTGGACCCAGGGGCTGCAGAGAAAACTGCGAGGTCACAGCGAGAGAGAAGAAACACCGAGCAGAAAAGCGTAATAGCCCCTTGCACACGGTGTAATTGGTTCTGAAGGCGTCACAGAGGAGCAGCACGGGGGAGTAATTGATGTGGATAATACCTATGAGTCATCGAGAGGGGTTAAATCACAGACGTGCCACTGTGAGCAGGTCACTCAGTCAGAAACTCGGTCTCGGTTATGGTCGCCCAGTATGTGCCTGGCTCGGCTTGCTCTTGGGGCTAGGGAGATGGATAAGACCTGGGCCCTGAACTCCCAACACTCTCTGGACTTCAGTTTCTTCAATTGCAAAACTCATTATTGATTTCTAGGATTCCTTCCTGCAGGTTCCAGAAAGCTTTATATTTGTCGGACTAGAATGGGCGAGACAAGAGAATACTTTATACTCAAGTTCTTTATAGGACTTGAACCTCAGCAGTCCTATGAAACGATAATCTGGGCCACATGATCCTGTTCTGCTAACGAGCAAACTGAGACTCAGAGGGGCTGGCTTCGGGCTCGAGGTCACAGCTAATGAGGAGCAGAGCCGGGATACTCAGGCACGTGGCCCAGCCACACTGAAATAGAAAGGTCTTCTTCCTCTCACCCCGGTGCTCTTCCCATACTATCTTCCTTCCCCCAAAGGGCGATCAGATAGATGGAGAAGAGCTCGCGTATTTGACAACTGCCTGGATTTACGGGTCTGGAATAGAGCACCCAGCAGTTACAAAGCAAAACTCATGTGCAACTGGACAGCAATAAATATCCGTAAGGCCAAGTGCAGCCGAAACGGTATTGAAGGATCTGTCAAAAGCAACAGCAAGTCCAAAAAGTCAATAGTGATGGCAACTTGGGACACACCGAACGACTGAAGTATCTTTCAGAGAAAGTGAAGTAGGAGAGAAGCAGAGCTGGGAGCACTGTGTTTGCAAAGGAAGGGAAGCCAAAAGCCACACACACCATTGCTGGGAGAGTTTGTGCGCAGAGCGAGGGGCTGTTTCGAGACACCCAGTGTCCCTCCCTGATGGCTGGCAGGGGACAACTGTCAACCCTACTGTCACTGGTCCCATAGGGGTCAATGGCAGGAGACAGGTGCCCTGTCTCCCCAGAGAGCACGTACAATCGGAAAGAGGAGGCAGCTAAAGCGGCCCTGGATCAAGACAGGAGGCTCAGAATGCCAAGCAGAGGGGCACTGCCCAACACTGCCCAAGACAGCAAGAGGCGCTCGCCCGGAAACGAGCATTTCTAGAACACTTACGGTTCTGGGTGCCCGGCTAGGTATTTTACCAGCACTGCAAGTCAGAAGGAGAAAGACAGATACCAGATGCTGTCATTTACATGTGACACCTCGAGAAACAAAAGAAAACATGCAACTAAACCAACCCAGTAACAAACCCTGGACATCTGACTGCAAACCTGAGGCCACCAGAAGGGGAGATGAGAGCAGGGGCAGGGCCCAGGGCGCACAGTGGAGGATGAGGGCCCTGGTGGGGGCAGGGGTGAATGCAAACATCTGAAGAGGTTTTCAAACATATATCCCCTAAAATTAATAGTGTCGCAAACCTCTATGTAATTGGTATCGCCTCAATTAGAAAAGTAAGGGGCCTCGCTGGTGGCGCAGTTGTTAAGCACTGCGCAGCTGTCGGCAGCAGCGACACGAGTTCGACGCCCGGCCGGGGAGATTCCCACATGGCACAGCAGACCTCTCCTGCCTCGCCCGCTGCTCCCCTCAGCAGTGTATTTCTGATCTGCCTATTCTGCTACCCACTCTGTCTCTGGTGAACCCTCTCGCCGCCCCACGCCTCTGGCCTGTACCCCAGCTTGTATGCATAAATAAATAAATCTTTTTTAAAAAATTAGAAAAGTAAGAAGCACAACGCTGGCTCGCCCTTTCGTCACCAGTCTCTGAGCAGGTTCTAGTGCCTGAAGTAAAGGGGATCATGTGGCAGGGCCACAGAGCTAGAGAGAGGCATGCCGGGTTCTGACCGCAGCTGCGGTCCTTCCATTCCCCCACGCAGCCTCCAGAACATAGGTTCAGGGCCCAAGACTCACGTCATGGTTGCTTCATAGTGTTTCAGTCAAGGACAGGCCACAGACCACGCCTGGGTGTGTGGGAGCCGGTGCCATCGAGGTCCTATAACTGCACTCCAGGAGGTCGCAGGATGACAACATCCCTCTAAGGTGTCCCCATCACTGAGCAACACGGGACTGCATGAGCCACGGGACAGCCTTAGACAAATCACTTCAACTTCTGGGATCCTCTGAGAACTGCCCATCTTGTGAGATGGTGGTAAAGACTGAAGGAGACAAAATACACGAGCCTTTTGCGATCTGAAACACATGCGATGATGGTGATGATGGTGATGATGGTGATGATGATGATGATGGTGACGATGATGATGGTGATGATGATGATGGTGACGATGATGATGGTGATGGTGATGATGGTGATGATGATGGTGACGGTGATGATGATGGTGATGATGATGGTGATGGTGATGATGGTGACGGTGATGATGGTGATGATGATGATGGTGATGGTGATGATGGTGATGGTGATGATGGTGACGATGGTGATGGTGATGGTGATGATGGTGATGGTGATGATGATGATGATGGTGATGATGGTATGAACAGTAATGTATATCGAGCACCTCCCATGGCCCAGGCACTGGGTTTACTGCTTCACAGAGATACTTCATTTAATTCTCAGCACAATCTATGACACTGGGACTGTGGTCCCCATCTATAGATGAAGAAACTGAGGCTGATGGACTGAAGTAGTTTGCTAGCAAGTGGCAGGAGCTGGCTTAACTATTCCAGAACCCTTTATGAACCAGCTGCCCAACAACAAAGATCTCCCCACTGTCTTCTGTGATTTCAGCTTCGTTCCCCCGCGGTCACGGGGCTTGGATGTGCTGGGGCTAGAAACTGCCCCTGCGGGAAGGCCCACACATTCTGCAGCTGAAAGGAGACAGCTTTGAGTTTTTATCTGTAGCTTGTCTTTGTCCAAATAAATTGAAAAAATGCCACCAAGAACATTTACTGCTTGCTGGCAATGTGCCACCCCTGAGTTAGGACCTGAGTTAGGAGACAAACGTGCCCTCCGCTGCTGGGTTCACAGTGCGACGTGACGGAGTAGCACAGGGACGAGAGGGCCTGAGCCCCTCTGTGAGCCAGGCTCTGTGTTGGGCCCCGGGACACAAGAGCAGCAAGACACATGACACTGAGACACAGACTCCACCTGTGGGGTGCACCCAGGGAAAACAGGGGTCCAGAGGGAAGGCCCTGGTCCTGTTGGCGGGAGTGGGAAAGGTCAGAAAAGCCCCCCAGAGGAAGTTGGTTTCAGGGGCCCCACATGCTGGTCGTCTGTGCTACTCAAGGCTACGCATGTGTCACCCCAGACCTGCTCCGCACGATCCCACCGGGCAGGCATTGCGTCATGAGTAAGGTGTCACATGACCGGCCACAGGCCACAGCAGTAAGTGGCAGAGCTGGACTCTGGTCCCAGGAGCTCTGCCTCTGATGTTCCTGCTCCTTCTGAGGTCGGATTTCCCGAGCACTGCGCTGTGACGGAGGGAGATGGCGTAAGCGGTGCGTGCACAGAGAAGAAAGGGTCGGCGATGGCTGTCGAAGATGTCGCGGGAGAGACGACCTGAGCGTGCGTGGTAGAATGACTCGGGCCTGGCCTCCACAGCTCTTTGTTCTGGTGAGTCCGCTGGGTCGTGCAGGGGGACCTTCCAAATGGTCAAGTTCATCCGCCCAGCAGGCCAGGGGATCGGGTGGATTTCTGGTGGGGGGGTAAGGTGAACACAAGTCTTTGTGCAGTAGGGTAGAAGCCCGTCGATACAAACTTTAAAAACGTAAACAACAAAACGGGAATATTTAAAGGTTCAGATATTTGGCTGGATTCAAGGGCAGAAGATGGACTTTGATCACAGGAGGGATGAGAAGGGCTGGCTGGAGGCTCCCCCCACCCCTGCCCTCCTCCTGCTCTGCTTCTGTCCTGTGTCCACCTGTCCTTCCCCTCCCCTCTTGCGGCCTCTCAGAAGCAGGGCATAAGACGCTGCCAAACGCTTTCTCAGATCTAACATCTCTGGCCTGTCATGCTAAATCCCCGGAGAATCTGATTTATTCCCCGCAGGCCGCACAGCTATGGTCAGGGAACAAGGTGTCCACTCTGACAGCAGATAGAGTCTGGACTGGATTGAACCCCAGAGGTCATGCCAGAGCATTCTGGAAAAGTGTTCGGCTCCGGTTGGTGTCAAAATCCCTGTTCAGGCAAGAGTGCAGGGAGGTCTTCGTTTGCACTTTCTCACTCTGCCCTTTAAAGTAATACATTGGCTTCCAAATTTATAACTCTTTGGTGGAGTTATTAAGTCCATAAATAAAGATTTAATCTTTTAAGCTCTGCACCACAAGAGCAGAAGTTAAAGAGCAGGCAGAGCTTACCAGCTGGGGCGGCCTGGGCAGCGAGGGAGGAAACTTCCAGTCTGTGCACAGAGGGCCCAGGGAGGCTGCAGCTGCAGAGAGGGTCTCGGCTGAAGAGCCTGCCCCTCTGGCTGGAGGAAGAGAAAAGCGCCTCCCCCATCCAAGACCACACGCAGGGAGGCAGCCTTGGGGAGGCTGGAGGAACACCACGCAGCTGGCCTCCACAGTCGTCCAGAATAACCTCAGCCCGGTGAAGAAAGGGGCAGCAGAGAAAGAGGGAGCTCCCAGGGCCTTGGGAAAGGGGTGCCTTTGCAAGGAGAGGGCTTGAGAAGGGACCCAGAAAATCTGAGGAGAAGGGAAAGGGCTCCAGTTCCTGTTTAGCTCAGCGTCCTCCCTGGGAAGCTCTGACAGCTGAATCAACAACTCCGTTCCTCTGGCTTTGCCCTGTCCTGCCCGCCACCCAGGGGTGAACGTGGGCTCGAGTTCCTTGCTGAAAACGACAGGAGGAACACTTTGGTTTCCCTGGCAGGCAGATACTAAGAGCAGCTCCAGGGAGGAGGGGAGGGGCTTCCGAGGACACAGAAGGACGCTGGGGACCAGCGAGGGCACCTGCCTTGGGCTGAGGCAGACCTGCGGCAGGGCCCAGCAGGCAGCGTCTGCTCCTTCAGCTCAGGCCGCCCTAAGGCCCCGTGGTGGGGGCAGACGTGGACATCTCTGTGGGCTTTTAGCCTCTCTTCAGCCCGTTAGGGCCTTCACTTGCCACTGCTCATGCACAGCCAGAGGTCATCGCCTCTGCCCGCCAAGCGCTAGTTGCGGGGCGGCGGGTAGAGGGGGGCTGTTTTGCGGCCGGGCCTCAGCTCCCGCGGCGCTCTCCGTGAGCGGCAGATAATTTAGTTTAATGAATTTGGACAGTTCACTGGATCTGCCCACACACTTCCACTCACCTTCCAAAACGCTTCCAAAATAGCACTCGCTATTGTACAGAGGCCAAGGAAAAAAGCAAAAAGTAAGAAATGACAAGGCCCCAGAGAGTCCTGCCCTTTTGGAAAAGTCTGAGTGAACTTTTCCAAAGAAAATTTAAGCCAAAATTGTTGAAAAGGCCGCTTTTCCCTTTCTCATAGAGGAATCGGCCAAGGAAGACACCACGAAGGCTTGTGCACGCTAGCAGGGGCGAAGGCGTCGGCGCCTGCTCCTCTCGGCGAAGCCATCGCCGCCATCGCCGCCATCGCCGCCATCGCCACGGTCCTGGAGCTGTTCTCTCCTCAGAGCCGTTGCTGGTGTTTGCAGCACTGCCTAGATAACTCCACAGACACAGCCCACCTTCCAGAAGCTACAGTCACACATCGACAGTGTCGCATAGGAAGGCGGCAGCCCCTTCCCGGACTCACACGCTCCCTCACAGGCCCGCCACAGCCCTCCGCCGCGACCCTCTCTCAGGCCTCCACAGAGAACTCCCTCCCTCCTCCACACCCTCCCAGCCGCCCTCCCAGCCGCCAGATGTTCCGTGGGCAGACCCCTTCGTGGGCTGACAGGCGGTGATTACCGTTGCCAGCCCCACATTAGGAGAGAATTGAATGGGAGAGGGCCCCCACCGCTTGGCTCCCTACAATAGCGCCTTTGTGAGGTGCTGCACTGCCTTTCTCTTCCCCTTCCTACGTCAGGCACAGTTCTGCCTGAGGAGAGAAGAGAAGACAAAAGGAGGATCACAGGGTCCTGACTGAGCCACCCTGTCCCAGGTGGGGAGGAAAAGACGGTTCCTTTCCTTTCTCCAATTCCTTTCTCCACGCCCCGGGGCGGCCTCAGTGACTTCCCCAGGAGAGCAGCAGTTCCTGCTCTTCAGCCCACCTTGCTCCTGTGCTGAGCGGGGGCGGGGCTGGGGTGGGGTCTGCACAGGGTGCAGCAGATTCCTCAGGTGAGCCCAGAACCTGGGGGCTCTTCCTCCTGTCCCTCCCGGCCCCGATGGCCTTCTGCGACTGCAAGCCAGCGCCAGGGAAGCAGGCCAGAAAGGGTTAAGTTCTGAGGCTCCTGGACAGACTTCAGCAGGTTCCAGGCTGGGTGGGTAGGTGGGGTGAGGGGGGTGGAGAGAGGGAGTGTCGGGAAACTGGTACTGACATCCGGGACGGTCAAGCCCCTCCTTCCTGCCCAACCGCAGACGCCGTGGCAGCAGGAAAACCAGAGCAGTTCCGACCAAGAGCAATTGTGCAACCTGGCCCGGGGACGAGCCCCACGCTGGGGACGGGAGGGGGCTGGGAGCAGAGTCCACTTCAGAGGTGAGAACAATGTTCTGGCTGGAAACACACGCGCTCGGGGCTCCGTTGCCACATGAGACTTCAATGTGACTAAAACGCATTTTCTGGGTCAAAGCCTTGGAGAACTGGCATCAGAAGCCTGCCGGGGCCCCAAGTCCGGCGTGTCTGGCGGGCGAGGTGTGGTGCCAGGTGGTTCTGGGAGGGCTCTGGGAGGACGGGGGTGTGGAGGGGGCCTTGAACCCAGCCTCCTCAAGTGGCGCTTCCCCAGGCGCCTCACAGCAAAACCTGTAACTAGAGAGGGCCCCTCTCTCAGCCAAATCCCTGATGTGGCTTACGGAGGCGGGTGGGTGTGGGAGGAAAATGGAAGGTCATGGGAGAAATCTAATCTGAGGGTTTCCCCCAAACAGACACAGGAGAGGAGCCGTGGATTTTCCTTTTAATGCAAAATGTTGCGATACAAATGATGTGGAGAAAGTCCCGCTCTGTCGGGCACTGAGGGCGGAAGAGAGGGCAGCGCTGGGGCCGCCTTCTCCTGGTCCTCTCTCCTGACTCACAACCGGGCAGGAGAGATCTGTTGGCCTTTCGCTGAGACCTGGGTGACCTCGGTGAGGTCTGGGGCGGGGCTATCTTTGGCCTAAAATTCCTTGACGTGGGCCAGAGAAAAGGAGTGAATGTTTAGAGTTTTCTCTCTTTTAACTCTCAAAGGATTACTCAAGATCTGCAGTCCTGTAAAATGAAGGGGCTTGTAAGGATTTGGCTTCCGCTGGCTAAAAATAGGGGGTCTGAACCACAACTTGTCCACACATAGAGAATGAGGAACAAGAAATTTAGTGGTGGTATAAATGGAAGGAGGTTGAGAGAAAATTCCAAAAAACAAGGCTAGCTCCTCAAACCTCCTCCTCTTTCTTGCGCATCTCCAGTTTGTAGACAATCTGGTAGCCATCATCCCAGGCATAGAGCTGGCGCTCTCGGGGGTTATAGCGGAGGCTGGCATGGGCGCCGTATCGGCGGGGAAAGTAGGGGAGGGCTGCTCTTTCGGGGGTCAGGGTCCCACTGGCGTCAAAGGAGCACTGGATGCGGGCCCGGCTGGCAGGGCGGGTGTTGTAGACGACGTAGAGGGTCCCACAGATAACAAAGGCAGCCTCGGCGTTCTCTCGGGGACACGGGGTGTCCCACTGCTGCTCGGTGTCCAGCGTCTGCGGGTCTAACTTGGCCAGACACAAGTGCCTGTGGTCCTCCCGGGTGGCGTAGACCGCCCAGAGGCCCTCCTCGTCGGCGGCCAGGTCGATGTACGTGTCCGCGGTCAGCCCGTATGGGGGGATCAGGCCCTCCGCGGGGAACACGGAACTGTCCACCACTGTCCGGTTCGCCAGATGGAATTTGATGAGCTGCAAAGTGTCCTCCGACTCGCCGCCCCCGCCGGGGCCCCCGGGAGGCCGCCGGGCATAGTAAAGGAAGCCTCCGTACACCAGCTGCCCCGTGCCCACCCAGGGGAAGGGCACCCGCACCCGGGAGGCTTTCCGCGCGGCCATGGCGAGGGTGAAGTCGCGCAGCCGCGGGAAGATGAAGGCCGTGTCGTTCTGTGCCCCATCCAGCACGTAGATCCTCTCTGTCGGCCCCAGCGGGTCCTTGGTCCACAGGCCAGCTGGACCCCCAAACCGCTTCAGGATCTTCATGGATCTCACCTGGGAGACTGTGTAGCCACAGTCTGGCGGGGAGGGAGGCAGAGGACAAGGCGGGAGAGGCAGCAGTCAGACGCCACTGGCAGGGAACCCCCTTCCGCTGGAGAAGGGTGGGCCTCTGCCCAGCGGCCCCTCCGCTCTCACGGAGGATTGGGGACAGGGTGCCGCAGAGGCCTGGCTCCCCAAAACTGCTAGATGGGCCTCTGACCACAGAGATTTCCCTGAAACAGATTCCAAAAGACAGAACCAAAGTGGAGAACAGGGGAAAGAACCATGAGAGAGACAGGGGAGCTAGGCCCAGTCGCAGGTCACTCACCCGTCACCATATCATACTTCTCGTTTCTTCTGCCCTTGCCCTTGGCCCCAGGGCCTCCAGCCGCCTTCTCGTCAAGCTCCGCACAGGGGAGAGCTGGGCTCTGGGTCTCCAGGTAGTCCACCTCGCGCTCCAGACGGTCCACTCGCCCCGAGATGGAGTCTGCTTCGGTTCTAAGCGCTTCCCGCTCCTTCTCGGCCACCTCCAGCAGGGGCAGCATCTTGTTCTTGAAGTCCCGAAGTTCAGCAGCCTGCCGGGTACTCTGGTCCTGGCACTGGGCCAGCCGTTCCTGGCAGGATGGGGGAGCAGGAGGGAAAGCTGAGGGTTACAACTCCCGGGCAGGGAGAGGCCTGAGCAGGGGGAGGGCGTGGGGAAAGTAGACTCCGCCGGCTTCAGCGGCCCCTTCAACCCTCCCAGAGAAGAGCCAGATGTTCAGTGATGCTAACTGTGCAGGGAGCCCAGCTCAGAGACCCTCGGCCTCAGCCCCTCAAGCCCTGGGCCTGGGCACTCTGCAGCGCCACCGAGTCACCGGTGCCTCCACGGTGGCCTCTGCATGAGGTGGGAAGGGGTCTCCGCTCCATTATGCAGTTGCCCTCTTGGCAAGGAAGAGGCTACAGCCTTCAAACTGTGTTTAGAAAGCCAGAAAGTTGCAGGTCTTCCTGCAGCGTCCGTCAGCAGAACCATCAGCTCGCCCTGCTGATGCAGGCGCCGGCCTTGGCTCTCATCTCCACTCCGTCCCTTCATTCCCGTCTAATCCCGGGGCTTAAAACCAAGGGTCTGTGTGCTTTGGAATCGCTCTACGTGCGTGAGCAAAGAGAAGGGCTTGCAGTTTTGAAAATTCTCTACGGAAAGAGTGTTTTGCCTAGGTTCTTCCAGAGCGCTATCTTGTCATCCCCAGATTCCTGACACACGAGGTGATTCACGGGAAGGCAGGAAACCCCATGCTGGCTGAGCCGGAGGAGCAAGGAGCCACTCACCTCCAGGGCGGCCAGGCGGCGCTCCATGTACTCCACAAGGTGGTGCTGCTGTCCGCGAAGGGGTCTGGGCCACGGCAGCAGCAGCAAGATGAGGAGAGCGGTGCTGCTGGGCCCCATGGCAGCGGGCGGGCAGCACCAGTGTGATGAGCGCCCTGAGCCTCTTCCACTGGAGCCTGCGGGTTAGCTTTGGAGGCGGGGTGGGGGCGGCGCGTTCTCTTTCTGGATCTCTGGTCTCTCTCACTACTCTGGAATGCTTTCAGTCTCTTTACAGCCCCCACCCCCTCCTTCCCGCCTGGGTTGATCAAACACAGATGGCCCCACTGCAGAGCAGCCAGAAGCCTTAACCACCTCCCGCCTAGGCTGCAGGCTCCCAGGACAGGGGAAGGAGATGGAAACCCAAGGGCAGGCCTTCTAGACAGTCACCCGGGAAAAGGAGTGTCCAGCGCAGACTTCTTAAGAAAATGCCTTCATTAATTCTGCCCTTCCCAGCAATAACAGCATGGGCTGTTTTCTGCCTTGTTCAGTGGAAGCAGAAAGCCGGGGAGATGAGGTTTGAGAGGAAGATGTGGGGGGAAAAGGCCCAGTGGTCAAGTCTGTTACTGTCGTAGCTCACTGGCGCCATCTCGTGCTAAGCACCTGGTGTCACGTCCCCTCCTGAGGAAAATTTTCCACAAAGTCAGCCAAACAGATTGGATTTATGGGGATTTTCATCATTAAAACACAGATTTCCCCACAGACTACCCATACTTAAGGGGCTATCCCAATCTCTCTCTGCTTTAGCCTAAGGAAGAGAATATAACTAGGAAAAAGAAAAACAAATCATTGAAAAGTTTAGTAAATTCATTCTTAATTACCCAGAAGTACGATTGGCAGCAAATCTTTCTACATTGCTTTCCTTTGCCTGAAAACTTCGGGGAGCGGGCATGTCCCCACCTCATTTAGGATGGGCAGAGTTGGCAGGCCAGGTGAAGCTATAAAACACGAAGGCAAGTGGGCTTCGGGGAGACACACAGAGAAGGGAGCTTGCATCTCAGTGTTGGACTCACGCCTGGGGCTGGAGGGACTTGGGGAACACTTGGGCGAGAGAAATGGGGGGGCGGCTGACAGTGGCATCCTGACTTATTTGATTTTGCTTCTTTCACCCCAAGTCCCAGCCAGAAGGTGCCTTAGACTCATGTGAGCTTTTGGGACTCAGCAGCCCCATTTTTGGGCCAACTCTCTCAGGCTGGGCATTCACCCACGAGGAGATGGGGAACTTAGGGTGCTTTATTAGGAAACTATTATCCTTCCTCATCTTCGCTATGTTGACTAATTCTATTCAAGTTCTCTTACACTAAGAACATGCTTTGTCTTTGTGCATATGGATGGCCAGATGCCCTTAGGGTGTGCAAGTTTGGGGGTCTCAGGGTACCCCTTGGTCACACACGAACACTTGTAAAATTGGGGAGTGTTCCATAAGTTCACACTAACTTTACATCCATTGTTTATGGAAAAAATCTGGAAAATATGTTGCAGCCTAAATCAAGATAAATGTATTCTGACTCCCCTCCTAATGGGAAGGAATAAGCAGTGATCATTTCCCTTGGTTACAGGAGGAGTCCAAGGTGAATTAATAATGGTGGTCACTGTAAGGTAGTCTAGGCCTGAAACACGTATCCAAAAAAGTAAGACAATCTAAGATAGATAGATAGAGAGACAGATAGATAGACAGAGATAGCATTCATTCAGAGATGTGATGTGCTCCTCTAAAAGTACAGCTTCTAACACTGCAATTGGAAAGGAGGGGGGAAAATAGCACTTTCTTATGATTATTTTCATTCTGCTACTTTAGATACTTGGTGGGACATGCTAAGAAACAAAGTTCAATTAGTCTTTGGTTAGAAGTTTCTGCCTTTCAATGGCCAGATCCAAACCATCTTAAGTTTGGGGGCCTGGACACTCCCTTCCTGGGCAGTGTTTCCTACTAGTCCCTATTCATGCACGTGCTGGGATTTAAATGAAGAATGACTTTGTCTCTGCTGTCCTACTGATGGTCACCTGCAACGGACTCAACCACTCGGAGTAAGCTGTGAGGGGCACTGTCATACCTCATAACAGGGGTCAAAAACAGTCATGTGAATCAGAAAATTTACCCATTTTATTGATGCATTGCAATTGCTCTACATTTTACCATATTATGTAGAAAATACTGAAAATACAAGCTACTTTGTAAAACCAAAGACAAACATTGAATCCAAAGATAAACTATGTTTTACACAATGGACCCTTTTCCCGTAAGTTAGTATTAAATTTTAAATATCTATTTCTTTTGTTAAAATGATTATTTTACATACTCCCTAGGTACATCTGCATTACAAACATAGCTCAATAATTCTCAGGAACTGTTTCTAGAGGCTTGTTGTAAAAGGAAGCACACAACCAGAAAAGGGAGAAAGCAAAAACAAGTTTAAATCGCACACAATAACTAGCATATCAAATTACATTTAATAAAGTTGGAATTTCATTGCAATATCAAGGATTCAAAGCAGAAATACTAACATGACATATAATGTACATATAATGTACTGCTACATGTAGTGAGATTATTTTTCAAGCTGAATCAAAACCACACATTATATAAAGTTTAGCAACAAACAACCATGTAGACATGCTGCACCATCCATCAGTTTAAAAGAAAAGTTAAAATAGGAAGCAGGCTTGGGCCATTCCTGTCACTGAGAGGCAATTTCATTTCCTATCCTAAAGCAAACCATCCAGTGGGTTTTTGCATTAACGACGCTGAAGAAAAGCACACAGTACTGTGCTCGCCTGGCTAGGGCGGTCAAGCTCAGCCCCTCTAGTGTGGCCGGAATTGCTGGGAATGGAGTTCCTAGTCCTGGGGTTGGTGCTTCGCTGAGTACTGACAGCACGAGTGTCATCTCCTGGGAACTAGTAAACCCTCCGCAGGGCTCAAGTGTCCCGCTGAGCCCAGGGTGGTCCTACCCAACCCTTCCCACTTTCCCTCTCACCCTGCAGGGGAGAAGCTGGAAATGCAGGTTCTGAGAAGACTTAAAGCCTGAAGCTGGTCTGAGGTCAGGTCACTGTGACCTGGGCCAGCTGCTCACTCAATTTAAAGGGCTTCCCCATCTGGCCACAGCCAGCAATGTTAAGCCCCAGGGACAGGCTCTAAAGCCACATGGAGCACATACAATACTTGACAGACAGCAGTTTTTGATCTTGGTAGATCTGAGATGCCAACTGGCAGATAACAGAAGTCAAAAACAGTCACAAAATCAGAAAATTTACCCATTTTATTGATGCACTGCATCAATAAACTGAAATCAATAGAATGAAAATTTTCAAAATGCTTAAAGTCACACAATGCTAGAAAAGTGACTAAGGAAACCATACAAGCTGCTGATATTGTCTATTTGCTGTGAAGTTCCGACTCCTATCTTAAATGGGGTGTACTTCATGGACTGGGGGGGGGGGGGGGCGAGTGGAGTGTTTTGGTTTTTTTCCTGCATCTCATTTCTTACAAAAACAACAAATCTTATCCTTGCAGAGGAAAGATAGGAACAAAAAATATTTCCATTAGAAACTAGATCTGCCTTTGAGCAAGAAAATCAGAATGTGCTTGGCAAAAAAAAAGACACAAAGATCATACACGTTGACCAGAAAACTGTAACACTGGTGACAAAAACGATACAGACTGCTTGGGTATCTTGCAAACACAAGGCAATATAATGATAAAAACAGACAGAGAGAAAACACCAACATGTTCCTGGTAGGCTGTATTGACTATCTGCCCCATCTTGGAAGCCCTTCCTCCTTACAACGAAGAAACTGCAAATCACTGACAGCTCCTCAGTGCTCGACCTGGCAGTGTCCCGACCAGGCTCCATGAAATCTCCCGTCTCCATCCCGCACCTCCTTGACGCCATCTCCACAAAGAACCAGTCCTAGACTTATCCCTCACATGCGTAATTTTCAAGTCAGATGGAACACATCTGGATCTTAGGGTTCACCCTCTTGCCCAGAATCTTCTGCGGGCAGGAACATCCCTATCCCTAGTACCCTCTACTTGACCTCAATCCATGCAGAAGTCGAGAATACAAGGACCATTTCACAGTTTGAAGGGCCCCAAGAATATATAAATTGTTAAAAAAAAAAGAAACCTCAAAAGCCCAAATACTCAACAGGCTTTGGTTCCTTCTTCATAGTCGTCACCGGCTGAGAAATCTTTCTGCGAGTTCCCTGTCACCAGCGGCATCACGCAGCTCCTCATGGTATGGGGACAGGGTAAGCAATACAAGCTCTTTGGTATGAAAACATCCGTTACATGTTTTTTCAACAAGCAAATATTTTACTAGGAATGTCAACTATTTGCAGGAAGGACTGCCATGTGGGAAAAGCGAAGAAAAAAAATCTCATTCTAAAAGTGATTGCACATACTTTTTAAAAAAGAAAAAAAAAGGAATATACACTATTGGCTTGACTCCTCCCACCTGCCTCCCGCGATCTCACAGAGGCAAGGCGGCAGCGCAGTGAGAGCCACCTGGGAAACGCGTCTGTGAGAACGGAGCTGAGATTCCAAAACGGAAAGGGGGCGAGGCGGCGCTGAAGGAGAAAAGCTGCTGTTTTTGTTTTTCAATGTCGGCAGGGAAACTGAGAACAATGCACTTACACAACACCGCTAGCTACTAATTCTGTTTTGATAAATCCCAGTGAACAGCTTAGGGTCCACGGGGGCTTGCTGGTCCATCCTAAGGCAAGCTCACTGTAAACTCTAGTAACCACTACATCATCATATAAGGCACTACAATAAGGGCAGGAGAAAGGGAAGGAAGAGACACACACTGAACAACTCCTCACCAGACACACCTGTGCAAAACAATTCCTAGGGTCTCCTCTCCTTGCAGGCAATGCCCCTGCTCATTCAGCACTACAGTAATATACTCTAATATAATTGCAATTAGTTCACATACATTCCAACAAGTATCAGTTCATTTTGGTTTAAATACAATGGAGACATCAATTCCATCTCCGGGGTAACACTGGAGGATCAGATACACACTAAATACACAATTCAAGTGTAATCACTACACATTTGATTACAAATAACATTTTGGGTTAGCAGGAAAAAATTGCTTGTTATATTTTTCTAATCAATATGTACATATTTAATTATGCAAAATATTAAAACACCACCATTACAAAACTTCTAAAATATTTTTAAATTTAGTAATAAATTTTTAAAATATTATTTTTTGCAGTTCCTACATGCACTTATTGTATAAGTCTTAATAAGAGAGCATTCAATTTGCTGCTGGCATACAAAGGAAGCTAATGGAAAGTATAAAAGCTATTCACAACAACGCTCTTATCTGGTTTCAGATTCTTTAGCTTTCTCCCAAAATAAATCACATAGAACAGAAGGGAGAGATGAGGCAAAGAGAGAGGTGTATTACTGAAAATTCATACTAATCTTTAGACAAAAACTCATCAATGCCAATATCACATAACACAGAGATTTTGCATATAATAAAACCACCACCAACCACCACCATACAATAATAACCACCTTAATGGCTTTTCCAATAATAAAATTTAAGTTGAATCAGAGAGAGAAGGACTTTTTAAAAAATAATTTAAAAAGAATGCACGGTGCTTCATTGAAAAGAATACCCGGTGCTTTCACTGTAGGTAAGGATTCTCTCACAAATGGTGAGCTGCCTTTTGTAACACTATGATAAACACAGAAGCAACTGAGAGGATCCCAACATTAACACAGAGTAGGATGTAGCCAGTTTTGCAAAAATAACAATTGTCCGCTATGTATAATATGACATGAAAACAAAAGTACTGCAAGTTTAAATGTCCCATAAACAAAAGTAAAATTTTGAGGAGAAATGCCTGATAGTTACATACAGACTTGTATAAGCTCTTTTAAAATAGGCAATTAAGTCTAGAGGCTTAATTGGTTTTTAAACAAGAAAAAAGTAATGATTTTTCTCTTCTCACTGTAATCAGATTTCAAGCTTCCATCAGCATTTTTCCTCTGACCAGCAATTAGAATAAAACAAAGTAAAATAAAGAGGGTTGTCATTTGTTCTGAAAAGCATTTCTAGAAATCATGTCAGAGACAAAATATTTTTCAAAGGGTCACTTCAGAACCATTTCTCCTCCTCGGTAACTACAGAAGATGGGCCTCTGAACTCTTCCAAATACTAAAAATGCTGTCACAAAAATAAAGAATTAAAAAATAGGGCAGACTTTGGGAGACTACAATAATGCAGTCAACACCAACACAGGTTCCCCAGAGAAAAATCTCCTGCTTCAGTGGGCCCCTGCAGAACAAGTTGCTGGCTAAGGAGTTTTCAGAAAGGGTCAGGGAGGAGCTCATCACAGCCCATTATCATGAATTCAGGGTCAAGAATAGGCAGCCATGAGCCAGCCTCCTCCCTCCTGTTCAGCACTACAAGAAGGAATACTGGCTGATCTTGGTAGGGCTCAGTGGGTATCCAGTGTAAATTGCTGAGCCTCGGGGAGACCCGATGTAGGTCTGGGTGGCAAATTGGTGTTGGTACTGAGCAGGGGCCACGCTGGCGGAAGTGAGGAGGCTGGGCCCGACACTGACGGGGACCTGGTGCACCAGAGTGCTGGGGTGAGTGGTGTAGGCTGCAGCGTGCCGTGAGGAGCCCTGTGGGGAGAAGAGATGCGCGATGGAGCTGGTGGAGCCCAGGGCAGCAGCAGAGGTGGGGGCGGCATACGTATACAGGTGAGGTTGGCTCGGCAAGTGAGCAGGGGCCGGGGCCAGGTGTGGGTGCCCCGTCGAGTGTAGTGGGCTGCCATGCTGGAAGGCGTAGGGGGCTTGGGAGAGCGGGGCCACGAACGCCTGCTGCCTGCGGGGAGCAGGATTGCTGCTTCTCTCCTGCGAGGTTGGAGCTGACGATGACTGCTGGTTCTGGAAGGAGGAAGAAGGGAGTGAGGACTGGAGATCACTCTGGCTCAGGAAGCCAAAGGCCAAACTGAGAGCTGAGGTTCTAACCTGTATGGCTTCTGGCCTGCTACAGCACAGAATCTCCCAGATTGGCAGCTCTGTCAAGTCAGCCATCCATCCCTCTGCCCCTTGGCAGAACAGATCCTAACCCGCCCAGACAGCAACAGTCTGCTCTTAGCGTGACAGAGGAAAGGGGGAATCAAGCATTCATAGGGTTCCCCACTCCTTCAAGTTAGTAACTGTTGACTCAACTCACCCTATTCTGGCGTCAGTGAATTTGAATTTTTCCTAACCTTTCTTTCTTGTCATTGTTTTCTTGTGTTCTCCTCTAAGTTCTTCATATCCCTCTTGAAATGTGGAGCCTAAAACACACGCACTAACTCGCACTCACACCTGGACTTGCATGTGCTTTCGTGCATTCTCTTCTTCTTGCTCACACACACTCGCACACAACGGTCACACACAGCTGCACCTTCTCACCACCCGTAGACATCACACAAGCATGAGAATTTTAGTTGGGGGAAAAAGTGAACACGAGTAGAGTAGCGACGCTCCGCACCCTATCAGAGAATCAGATGAGGGGAAAGTCCTAGATCCCAGACCCAAGACTCAACATCAGGCCGATTAAGTGGCCAGAAAGCTCTCCCCTGTGTCTTTCCTCGAGCGAGCAGCATCAGGCTTGGGTTATTTATGACCGGGAGATAGAGGAGAGGATAGACTGGGCTCAAAATACGTAGTGGCGCAGAACCAGGCACAGACTAAAGCACCCAAGGCTCTTCCTAAATTCCGGACATTTATCTTCCAGGATAGACAGGTGGTAGGATGGGAGGCCCAGAAAGGCCACCCTGGACGCTCCAGAGGGAATGAAGAGACACGGCACGTGCAGGGAAGACACAGCCACAGAACACCGAACTGCTTTGCAGAAAAGGGGTTTACACTTGGCTTTATTCAGCAATCCAGCCAGAAGCAGAGTTCTCCAGAGAGGAATAATAGTGGGGAGCCCACACAGAAGGCAGCAGCCCCTCGCGCTTACCTGGCTGAGGTTGAGTGGCTGGGCTGCGCTGGTCCCCCCGCGCTGAGCTCGATACCCGGTGGGGGTGATGCAGCATCCAGACGACTGCCCGCTCACGGAGGCCACTGGCTTGGTCTTACTGCTCAGGAGACCTAAAAAGGGTCAGAATTTAGGGACTGACGAGGAGACATCCGCTCAGTGCCACGAGCTAGCCTGGGGATGGGATCGGGTTCATAGGCCACATTTGCGTGCGGCTCTCGAGTGTTGGTTCATCTACATCTGGTTTCCTCAGCTACACTTAACACCAGAAGAACAGAAATTGTATCTCTGTAATCACCTGTCTTGCCACAATTCTCCATAAAGGAGCCTTAAAAGGTTCATCTCAGTAAATACTATCCTATGTCCCATGATACACAGCGTATCACGGACATACAAACAAGTAAGACACAGTCCTTACCTTAAATGTTGTATGTGGGGAGGTACAGAACGATGATGTGGGCTGAGGCAAGTATTGGCATTGTTAGGGTACTGACATGTCAAGATTCTCTCTCGCTGGGCATTCACTGTCTTCAAAGAATAAGAAACTGCAGAGCAGCTATACACAAGCCACCTGCAGTCCCACTAGAAAAACTGGAGGCCCACTCAGTGGCTGTGGGGCAGCTCAGTTCTCCGGGTCCAACAGGGACTAGAGCATCTAACGAGGCTGCTCAGCCTGGCATCAGAGTTTAGCCTTGTCTGCAATGGGCCAGCATCTACTTCTGAAAGGAGAACCCCTCTGAGGTTCTCCCTCAGACTGCAACCCCCTCAGGCAGTAACTCAGCTCAGGACTAAACAGAAGATAAGGAGAAGCGAGGCAGAGCTGGGACGCTCCCTCTCAGCAGCGGGGGTGCCACTGGGGTGGCCTGGAAAGGACCACATTACTGGGGTCCTCTGGCATCTGCGCCATATGATTCATTTTCACTATTTCCAGGACTAGATGTTAAGAAATGTATGAGCCGCCTCCAAACTTGCCTTGCCCACCTTCTCCCATTCACAGTGAGTCTATCTGAGAGTACACACTCACTTTCATGTAGATCCACGCAAAATAAGCATAGGAAGATACACTGATGGCCAAACACCACTTCACATCACAAGAAACTGATTTCTGAAGTAAGTACTTTTGGGGCCAGGATCCCAGCGAGCCTGACCACAGCACGCCGGACTACAGCGAGGACTAGGCATACGCAGGCCAAAGGCGACTCGGCTCTGGCTCTGGAGAGCTCACCTGAGGCCTGGGTTGCTACAGTGCAGTCGCCAAGCTGAGTTTTCAGTGGAGGCACGATGATGGTGCGGGTGCCAGTGCCGTCCCCCACGACTCTGCCAGGCCCCTCTAGAAGGGGCCCGCTGTTGCCCCGGAGAGCACTCAGGGTCTCAGTGGAATACGGGCTGCTCAGAGAAGAGTCAGAGTCTGGAGAGTCATTGACAGTGACGTAACTGATGACATTAGACCTCGGCTTCAGGCCAGAGCTGAAAAGAAAATGCAGGAAATTTCAACACCTAGTACCCTTGTTTCTTAGGTGGGCTCCGGCCTCCCACGGTAACAACGATGATGAAACTAACAGCAGCAAGCAGGCTCTGAGTGCTTGCTGTGTGCGAGACACTATTCCTACATTCTCCATACGTCTGGGTGAATCCTCACATTTCTACGAAGTACTATTATGCCCATTTTGCAGATGAGGAAACTAAGGTACAGGAAACTTAAGGAACTTGTCCAAAGTCACATGAGTGGTAAATGAAGTCAGGATTCAGAACCAAGACCGAGGACACACCTCTACCAACTGCTCAGTCATTCCTGGGCACGTTATTTCAATAATACTCTTCAAGTACCATTCTTCTCCCTACCACCCTACCAACTCTAACTGGTCCAATTTAATCAAACTCCTTACTAAATATGTAATTTTTAAGTTTCTTTGCTAACTGATCCCCACATTGCTATTTTTTGTTTTTCCTTAGTTTTTAGAAGGTTTGGTTCTAATCAAACCAATCGACTGGTTATATCATTTTTGCCACTTTTCCTCCCCAGAAGGCTTACTTTTCCTCTTTCCCAAATCAGTTCAATGACCACTTTCAAAACTTAGTTTCAAGTTGACTGACCCATTTATAAATAGTCCTTTCAAATTACTTCATTCTAAAATTTACTTTTCAAGTTCACTTCACTTTTATATGACTCTGTAAAGTCTCCTACATTACTGACTTTCATATGAATCCTACCTCCCTGTGGAAAAGTAGGGTTATTCTCTCTTCTGTGTGCCCGGCACCAAAAGCTTAATGAAGAATACAACCCAATAAACCAGGCATCTGACTATGCTCAACCTGAGAGGCAGGTGTGTAGAACAGTTTTTAAATCATCAACTCCCTCTTAGGTAATTGCCCAGTTAAGGACTTGGACTAAGTTGGTAGGGTAAGAGAAAATAATCTATTACTTAAATTCTTAAGCTTTCACACAAGCAGAGGGAGGAAAAGAAGGCAGCCCTACTTTGAAGTTTCTCCTTTTCAAAGAGGCTTTTTAGATTAAGAAATTCACGAGTCTCAAATGATCTCCTACCTACCGACACACACTAGTGACCGGCTATCCAGATGTCCCTGGTATGTATCTGTTTTCAGACTCTGCAGTTCCTAAAGGCGGGGCTCACACCCGTAGTAAAATGCGCACTGCAAACCAGGGCAGTCTGACAACTTCGCATACACCAGCGATCTAAAGTATCTGAAAGGCTGATTAATACTCTGTATAATACTCTGGAATTGTACTGTACAATACTCTGTACGAAGGCCGTACAATACTCTGGAAAACCTGAAAATGCTCAGGTATGGAAACTTGGAGTGTTTGGGATCATTATCCAAAATACCATGCTTCTAAAATACCTTTTTCCTCTTTCTTCCATTGCCAAAATTGGCAACTTGCCTCAAAGTCAACAGACTAAGACAAGGGCAGAGCCAACAAGCCTGCGACCTATGCCCCGTCTCACCTGCTGGGCTTATACTTGTTGTCCTCTTCCTCGTCGGTGTCACTGCGGATAGTGATGACGCTCACGGGAGGACTAGGAGTATCTGGAATGATGATTGGCTGATGCTGATCCTGGACAGGGACTAGGGAATTGTAGGAAGATGTCGTGCGGAGGGGGCTGCTCCCAACCAGAGAATAGACTTGAGAAGGCAGAACATCCAGAGAGGACCTGTAGGGGAGTCACAAGAAAGACTGTTCAGAACATGGCCCCCCAAATAGAATCTTTTCCCAGAACCCTCTCCTTGCCAATGTGCTCTTTGACTCTTTTTTTTTTTTACCCAATCATTAAGCTAATACACTTAACGATAAAATTCCAGTAAGAAATAAACTAAACATTCTAGCCAGGGTTTCCAGCAACAATAACACCAAAATACAACATAGATTTTATTTCTGCATGCCCTTTACCTTCCCCTGCCCTACCCCGTTAAATTTAGTGTGGGCAGAGAAATAAAAACATCAGCGTAATGGAGGCCTGCTTTCAAAGTGGCAGCAGAGAGGAGGGATAAGCATAGCCAGGACACACCTGGTATGCAAACCCTCAATTTGGCAGCTGCCTCATACCAAAAGGGTCTCTACCAAAACACTGTAAATGGCAGGCTCTCAGACTGGCACAGTTCTACCTATCAGTTCGAACAGAGATTTACTTAGAAGAGACTGGAGCAGACTGCTTGTTCTTCTTTGAAGGGAGCGAACTGGATTGCTGCTGTCTGACAACATGGGCGACACCAACATTCAGGGGCTGAGCAGTGGCCAAAGTCACGTGGTTAGTCAGTAAGGGTGGCTGCTGCATGATCGTGCTGTACTGGTTGCCATGAGAGTGGGCATTCCTGCAGCCACAGAAGAGACAGAGAAGAGTGAATAAGCAAAACACTGGGAAATCAAGACCAAGGAGATATTAAAATAACCGAATCCAGTTGCATTTTATTCTTAGAGTTGGGCACCTGGATTACCAGGTTTTAGGGTTCGCTGTATGCCTTTTAGTTGCCTAAGACTTTCCTTAAGTAAATGACTACTTCTGAAGCTCAGAACAGGTTCTAAGCTTTTCCTGTATTCAAAGTTTTCTTATAACTCCACCTCCTCGCCTGATGTGTGTCCTTTTCTAAAAGAATTTCAGACAAATACCTCTCTCCTTTCCTTCCTTTTCTTCTCAGTCTGACCAAACTGCCAAGAGCACCTACTTGAAGGGACCTGCCAGAGAGACCCCTGAGAGGAACGCAGGGGACTTGCCTCCAGTCTGTGAGCTGCTGGCCACTGCCCATGGCCTCTGGAATCACTGCTGCAGGCTGGACAGAGTTGTGCAGAGCTACCCCAGGCAACTGTTGCCAAGTTGAAGGCAGGAGAATTTGCTGAGTCCCTCCAGGCCAAGCCTGCTGTAAAGAAACACACACAAAAAGACCCAGACTTGACTCATTCTTGGCTTTTTCTTCCGGGTATTTTTTTTTAAGATGAAAGAAAAATTCATATCTTAAAAGAAGTTGCTTGCAGATTGTTAACTTGCAGAGATTAAAAAAGAAAGGTCGGGTGGGGGGGCTCAAGGTTACAAGTCTTACAAATAGGGAAAGAGAGCACGCTGCTTTATCTTGGCCACCTCCATAACCTGACCACCAGGCAGTAAAGAAAAGAAGATCCCAGTGTGTTAAGAGTTTCTATTATACTGTAGAGAAAAGGAGTCTGAAAATTCAGAGATAAGCTCTGGTTAAATGGTGTGGTATCATTTTTGCAAAGATTATAAAATATATCCCTAGGAAGAGTTAAGACAGCTTTCTTAAGAATAAAAATAGAATTTTTTGAGTGCCAATCAGATAAGACATCAGGTCAATTCAACCCATAAAACAAAGGGGAGAACTGTTTCTTTTTAAAAGGGTAGTAACTTGGAAAATGGAGCCAGATGCGAATGACCAAAGGCCAAATCCTATAGCAAACAAGCTTATGCTAACAAGAAGAAACTATCTTCGGTGCTTACAGCCATATGATAAAAGTTAAAAATAAGGTAGTAGGTGATTTATGAGGCAGAGAGCCATATTTGGTTAATAGTTACCTAAATATATATAATTTTATTTATTTGTAGAAACATACTTCAACATAAAAACTAATCACTACAAGAAAATACACCATTTCTAGTTTTTAACAAGCCAAGACACTTGCAATAGACAGCAACAAATGTTTTCTGTTCTTTTTACAGAAATTCTGGCATTTTCTGAAAAAATGGAAACAGATTTGAAAGCTTCCTTTTTAAACTTGAATGCTACAGAACAATCACCTACAATGCTTGGGTACATATGGTTCTGTTTCTTGAATTTCAAACTGCAAGGCCATCATCAAGACACTGTTTTAAAAATATTTCTGCAAGTAACAGATCCACTTGTTACAAATACGGGTTCCAAACAAGAAGCCTTCAAAGCAGAGAAACTGCAAACGTCTGCTACCATAAGCAGAATTGAAAACAAAACAAAACAAAACAAAAAATAAGAGAAGTATGTTAAGTCACACCATGCGTCTTTCCATAAGCCAACACCTGCACAAGACAAAGCATGTAGTTTAATACAGAGCAAGAAATAACATTCCAACGTGAGGCAGAAATCTGGCGTTCCAAGCGACGAACTGTTTTGACAGAGGAAGAACAAAAATATGCAAAGCTTAGCAAATGGCTAGTGCAAACTTAAGAGAAGCGGCAAAGGAGAAGTGTCAACTAACACTCCAACCTCCAAACTATAGGTGAACAAGCAAAAACCCATGGGTCGGATCAATCGAGTTGGGGATACAGCTGACTCCCTTGCTTTCCGGTCTTAGGGTTATGAGATAATTTAATCTGGAGGTGACAAAGATTTTCACACTGAAAACTGAATTAAAGTCATTTTGAAAGATGTAGAAATACCAGGTCTCAATAGTATCTGCTATGTTTTCAAATCTGCTTTTAAATTTCAAATAATGAAATGCTGTATGACCAATAAATAATTCTAACTGACCCCCCACGAACTAAAACACACTCAAAAAATGACTGTAAAGTCATAAATCCTTAAACACACCTGGAAGTCCTGTCTGTTCTGTCTCTCATCCCCATAGCAATACACTTGCTTCTGTTCTTAATAACTTTTTGTAACAAAATTATTATATTTGCATGGTTTTTCTGTCATATTTTCACCTTAGGATAGACCTATTTGTAAAGTAAGTAATATCTCCATAAACCCCTAAAAATGAGTTCACCTTTAATTTTAATCAACCAATGAAATACAGTCTAAACGCATTTTAAAGGGATTATCCTCACATGAAAGACAGAAGGTACCACTGAGCACGAGTGGTGAGTTATCTTCATGCGTCCATAGAAGGAAAGTTATTATCAACTCACATAGCAATAAATTAAGAGCATCTTAAACATTTCTACATGCACAAGTTTTAGAAGCTTAAAAGAGCAAGTAAGTGAGGAAGCTAACTTGCCAAGGAGTTCAAATTTTGGCCATCGGAAGTCTCTGGAGCAGAGCCAAACCAAAGGCCATTTTCTTCATTCAAGAATCAGAGGGTAAAAGATAGGGCAGAAAACAGAAAACAGTGTTGAAGCTCTTCTGAAGCTACCCCAAGAGCTCTCACCACACACTAGGCTGGCAAGAAGAACCAAGGGATCTGGCTCCTTACTGGGCCACACTGAACATCAGAACCAAACAGTGCTTCCGCAAATGTTGGGGAGGAAAACAATGAGACATTAAAGATGTAGCAAGAACACAGCCACAAGATGGCGCATGCTTCCATGCCCTCTGCAAAAACTAAGTTAAAAGGTTTTTTTTTTTTTGAAAAATGAGAAAACCAGAATAAAACAGAACAAAAACAAACAGGGAACAAATAAAAAAGAAAGAAACCAAAGAAACTCCGTTAGTAACACAATCAAGGGAGGGGAATTACCAGTACAGCGGCAGTCTGTTCAACCAGCGCCGGCCGGCCGGCAGCGCAGCTCAGAGTAAAGGGCACCGCATACTGCGGTGTGATGGTGGCTACTTGAGGGTGGAGAGTTGCTACCATTAGTGGTGTACAGCTTCCCTGAAATGTAGATTAGGCAGGTGAGTGAAACAAACACGGAGGCAGGTTATTTGGATTCAGAGGGTTCTCAGTCCCCCCAAGTTATTACCAACAATGAACAATAATTTCATATCACCTAAAACACATGTATCAAACACAACTTTCCCTGTCAACTCTGCACAGCACTGGCCCACTAAGTCAAATGCCAAGGGCCGAAAAGCAAAACATCAATAGTATAGAAATCCTTCCTGGGCCAGATTCAGAGGATCGGTTCTAAAAAATCTCAGTTAACAAAGCATGTATTAAGGATTCCTTCCTTCCTCCTCACAAAGTCAGGGTTTTGGATTTCAAAACTTTCTAGGCGTCATGGTCCACAAACATTTGCTATAGAATTGAAAATGTATTTGCTGTTTCTATAAATACTTCTTGAATTTCTCTACCATCTTAGTTGCATACTTTACGGCAATTAAAAAGTTTTAAGCTTTCTACAGCTTGGTGAAGCACAGGAAGAAAGCAATGGAACACTTGAAGAGGCACCCTGTTGTGATCTGGCCTCTCAACCATGAGGAAATTCTGAAAATGTGGCCAAAGGGGACACTAAGGAAACAAAAGGGAGACCTTTTACTTTAAAAATCAAGATGTTGTTACTTGTGTACCATATCTATAAGAGCGCCAAGATAAAAAATGACTTCATCCCACAAAATTTGAGAAAATTTACTCAGAAAACAATTTCACAACATGTGAATAATTTATCCCTCAAATCTAAGGAAGAACTGGCAGTTGGGAATGAGTACATCGTTCCATGTACGTTCCATGTAGACATTTCATTTTGAGTCCACTGAATCATAACCAAGAAAGATCTTATAGGCAAAGCAAATAATGCTTTCTAGGACAAAGTACTCTGATTCTCAATAGTGCATCGACACTACTGAGCACCTAAAGTTGCTCTGGCTTTTACCTGGGTGAGAACTCCTGACTGTATCTGTAGTGGCTGAGCAGCTGGTGCCTGGGGTACAATTGGCACAGCATTATCCATCCTCACAGGGAATCCAGAATGCTTTGTTGTTGCTTGTAGTCCAGCTGTAGAAAGTAACATCTCAGTTAAACTGTTCTGCTAGGTCTAGGAGTAATGTTTGTCTGGGGCGGCGGGGGGGGGGGGGGGGG
>PVIJ01009998.1:23343-63248 GCA_004024925.1 Scalopus aquaticus | reverse complement strand
AAAAATACAGGCAACAACAAATGCTGGAAAGGATGTGGAGAAAAAGGAACTCTTCTACACTGCTGGTGGGAATGTGAACTGGTCCAGCCACTATGGAAAGCTGTATGGCGATTCCTCAAATTGCTAAACATGGAGCTCCCATACGACCCAGCAATCCCACTTTTGGGAATTTACCCAAAGGACACAAAAACACTAATCCAAAAGGATACATGCACCCATATGTTCATTGCAGCACTATTCACAATAGCAAAGGTATGGAAGCAACCCAGATGTCCCAGAATAGATGATTGGATCAAGAAGATGTGGTACATATACACAATGGAGTACTATTCAGCATGGAAAGAAGATAAACACATGCAATTTGCAGCGACATGGATGGAATTAGAGGGAATCATACTCAGCGAAATAAGCCAGAAAGAAAAAGAAAAATATCAAATGGTTCACTTATAACAGGACTATAGGGAGGCCGGGTGGGAGAGAGACACTCAGCAGTGGGGGAGGGGGGAGGGGAGGATAAGGGCACAAAATGGAAGAGAGGAGAATACAGGGGACCATGGAGATGGATCACGGGTGAATTGGTGGTGGGCTGCCCAAGGGGAATACAAAATGTAAAAGACATAAATAACAATAAAAAAATGGAAAAAAATAAAATAAAATAAAATAAAAAGGTGAATGTAGGTATCACCCTCCCAGACTTCAAACTATACTACAAAGCCATAATAATTAAAACTGCATGGTACTAGAACAAAAATAGACATACTGATCAATGGAATCGAATATAGAACCCAGAAATCAACCCACATATATATGGACAATTAATCTTTCATAAAGATACAAAGAATATGAAATGGAACATGGACAGTTCACCAATTGGTGCTGGGAAAACGGAACGATGACATGCAGAAAAATGAAGCTAGACTACTACCACACACTATGCACGAAAACCAATACAAAATGGATTAGAGACTTGGACTTAAGACCTGAAACCATAAAATATATAGAAGAAAACATAGGCAAAACATTACAGGACATGCATCTTAGTAACATTTTTAAGGACACATCCCCCAAAGCACATATATATATATAGTGAAGGAAAAGTTAAACACCTGGGATTGCATCAAACTAAAAAGCTTCTTACAGCAAAAGAGGCTTTAACCAAAACAAAGAAACAGCCTACTGAGTGGGAAAAACATTTTTGCACTCCATACAACAGACAAGGGACTGATCACAAAAATCTACAAAGAACTCATAGGACTCAACCTAAACAAAGCAAAAAATCCAGTCAAAAAAAGGGGAGAAGGATGGCCTCCCTGGTTGCGCAGCAGTTAAGCGCTGAGCTGTGGAGCTGTCGGCAGCAGTGACGTGAGTTCAACACCCAGCCAGGGAGAATCCCACATGGTGCAGCAGACCTCTCCTGCCTCACCCGCTGCTCCCCTCAGCAGTGTATTTCTGATCTGCCTGTTCTGCTCCCCACTCTGTCTCTGTTGAAGCCTCTCGCCAATCCACACCTCTGGCCTGTACCCCAGCTTGTATGTATAAATAAATAAACAAATAAATAAAATAAACCTTTAGCTCTTCCTAAAAAAAAAAAAAGGGCAGAAGAACTTAAAAGACACTTCTCCAAAGAGGAAGAGCAAATGGCCAATAAGCACATGAGAAAATGTTCAACATCACTCATAATCAGGGAAATGCAAATAAAAACCACAATGTGTTACCACCTTACACCAGCAAGAACACGTATTAAAAAACAGGGAACAACAAATGTTGGTGAGGGTGAGGAGAAAAAGGAACCCTCCTATACTGCTGGTGGGAGTGCAAACTGGTCCAACCACTATGGAAAGCTGTATGATGGTTCCTCAAATTGCTAAAAATGGAGTTTCCATATGACCCAGTAATACCACTTCTGGGAATCTACCCAAAGGACACAAAAACATTAATCCCAAAAGATACATGCACCCATATTTTTATTGAGCATTATTCACAATAGCTAAGATTTGGAAAGAACCCAGATGGCCAAAAATAGATGATTGGATTAAGAAGATGTGGTGCATATACATGATGGAATACTATTCAGCATTCAAAAAAGATGAACACATGCAATTTACAGCAACATGGATGGAGCCAGAAGGGATCATGCTCAGCGAAGTAAGCCAGAAAGAAAGAGAAAAGTATTGAATGGTTTCACTTATAACAGGAATATAGGAGGATCAAATAACAAAGAGACATTCAGCAAAGGAGGAGGAGAGAAAGGGCTCAAAATGGGGGAGAAAAGAGCACAAAGGACTATGGTGATGGTTTACGGATGAATCGGTGGTGGGTAATCTATAGGGAATACACAATAATGTAAAAGATAAGAATAAAAATTTAAAAATGATTTAAAAAGTCAAAGGAAAATTTGCTAGGTAGATCTTCCAGACTGGTACAAATCCTAGAAGAAACTCATTTGTCTATGTCCTCTTTTTTAACTACATGTCCCTTATAATTCTATACCCATGATATTCAGTGGGACAGTGGGAAATGTGTTACTTTACCACCAGCAAACACACTCTGTAAATAAGGCTGCAATTACTGACTGGGATTCACTAGTGCAGTATATTATCTGTTGTGCGGCCAATTCATTAAAACAGATATCTAGCATTTTAATCACTCTGCCAAACCTCCATCTGTTTCCATCCCAGCATATCCCCTATTCCTAAACATCCCCCCATACCTCCTGCCACAGTTCCAGTCAAGTTTTGGTATAAGAATGGACAGCTTGTGAGTGGAATGTTGGGGGCCTGTGCAATAATTCATCTTTTGGGCATGGCAGAACAAGCTGTTGGATGCTGTGAATATGCATAGCAGGTCTTGCTGGGCAAAATCTTGGATCTGAAAAGAGGATGGCTCCCACTTTGCGGAAACAAATGCTTCCTTCTTCCCCCCACCCACCACTCAAAAATAGTTACCAATCCTTCTAGAAAGTCTGAGAAATATTTCAGAGCCTGGGAACAAGTCTCCTAAATGAAGGGGCTCCAGACTCCGGCACTAGGAAATTAATCAATATCAAAAGTGTCAATTTATTATTAATAACACTGGTCAAGAGTGGGATCATAACTGACTTAAAAAGGCCCTAATCTGTAGTATCTTGGTGTGCTGAACATGAATATAACCCTGAAAATTTTTTATTAGCTCTCGTTTCGAAGATAATACATATGATTCATTTTATATGTTTCACCGTGTAAATTTATCCAGGAGGACTGCAACAACATCCTAAATCAGCCTAGAATGATGTCATATTGCATCGCATTGCATAATACCATCATGCTGCACACATCATCCAGAGTCGATTGCATCATTTTCTGATGCAATGTAATACTACTGCCAGGCGGCTGCTGAAGTAAGCTGACGTCAACAGTGCACTAGATAAAGCCATTGGAAAGGTTGAGCATTGAAAATATTTCAGATTTTGAGCGAGACAGTTTAAACTACTGTTCCATAGAACTGTTATTATTTTATCCATTTAGGCACAATACAGAACAGTCATGCCTCGAAAGTGCATTAATAGCGTGGACAATTTCTGCTCTATTTGCGGGGAAGTGACATTTGCCAACCAGAAGAAAAGTATCACTTCTCAAGTGAAGAAGGCTTATCATCTTGACTTCTGATTCAAGGTTGGTGACCAAGGCAAGCCTTGGGCCCCGCATATATGCTGTGCTACATGGACAACACAGCTTTCACAGTGGTTCATTGGCAAAAGCCCATCAATGTCGTTTGCAGTTCCCATGGTGTGGAGAGAGCCAAGCAACCACATAAAAGACTGTTCCTTCTGCTTCCTCCTCTTTCCGGTGGAATAACAAAGCAAAAGAAGTCAAGAATAGTCTACCCAAACATTCCGTCTGCATTGAGATGACCGGTTCAACAACTTGCTGCAGAGTGATGCGAAACAAGCATGGAATGCTTTTCGCCTAGTGTCTAACAAACTTTCTTGGGAATGTTAGGGCAGGAAACTACAAGGAACTAGTAGAAGACATGCTGATGCAGTATCAGAAACTTGGCTGCAATATGTCTCTAAAGACCCACTTCCTTCATTCCCACCTGGATTTCTTCCCTGAAAACTGTGGTATGGTTAGTGATGAACATGGCAAATGTTTTCATCAAATGGAACAAAGATACCAGGGAAAATGGTCCACTACAAGGCTGGCTGACTACTGCTGGACGCTCCCCGGAGATGCTCCTGAACAGCTGTGCAAGAGACAAGCAAAGAAATCTAAGAAGTAGTCTATGACTTGACTTTTTACAGGTATTAACCATAGGCCTATTACTATTGGCATGCATTTTGTGATGTAAACATCCGTTTATTGCAGATTACAAAAAATACTAGAGCCAAAATTAGAATTTGACTGTCACATTCATGTTAGCACATACAAATTGATAGGAAATGACTATTTTTATTTCAGTGATATGACTTTTGTAAAAATTTGTTGAGCAGTGTAACTTGTCTTACATTTCCTAGGTTCTTACCATGAGTTGGGACCACATACTGTCAAATTTTAATTCCTAAAGTCACCTTGCTGCTGGCTAGTAAGTTGTGTCCCCAATTTACAGATTAATCAACTGAGCAAGTTGTAAACTACTTAGGTCATTAACCCAAGGCCACAGCTGTTACGGAAACTGCATTTGAACTTATGTTCCTTTGACACCAAATCCTATACCTTTAATGATTGTATCACCTGCCAAGTTTTATAATATCACAGAGATGGTAGCAATGAGCTGCCTTAAATGACATCTTTTATGTCTTATGCTATGGTTTGCGGTATTATTGCCGCCGTTTTATTCTCAGCATCTGGTAAAGTTTTTTTTTTTTTTTTGAATTCTCCCTTTTCTAAAACAACAAAAACACAAACTCAGGCCCATAATATTAAGCTACCTTGTACAGAATTCCTCAGCAGGATCTCAGTAATGTCTCTCAGGGTCCTCACCGAAAGTAATGTTTATCTGCGAATGACCGTCAAAGATCTTGTTCAATTAGACAGTTCTTTTCCAGCTTACGTTTGAGCCTCAGCCTTGCCTCCCCTCCATTCCTCACAGTATGGAACCTGGTGCCCACAGTCATGATCAGCAAAGCATCAGAGCTGTCCCACACTAGATCAGCATCCCAGGTTCTTTGAGGTCAAATTGTTAAGTCAAGCAAGACTGGGGACATCATTTGCAGAACCCAAGGCAAAATGAAAATACAAAGCCCCTTATTCCAAAGTTATTCACCCTTTCAAGACAGCAACAATGGAACATACTGGGCACCGGTCACTCTGAGAGTGGGATTCTGTGTGCCTGCACAGACACCCTGCCATGAAGCTGGCCCTGATAACCTGTCTCCTGGAAAAGCCTTATTTTCCTCCAATTTATTCTTCTGAACCCTGGAATGGAAAGAATCCTGAACTTGTAATTTGTAGGGTGTTGGTTTAGGATATACAGGTAATCGGCTCTGTTATTTTGTTTGTCATTTCACTTTGGTGCTGAGAATCTTCATAAACTCTGAGGTTTGGACTAGGTGGTCTCTCAAGTAGACCCAAACTGCCCCAGCCTAGAGCTTAGAGCATCCAGGTGTCTCCCTCACTCTGCTTCATTTATCATTCTCAATTTCCCTTTCTCTCAATGTAACTCTCAAACTGAAAGAACTTTTAACACCTGCACCACTATCCACCATTCTTTGTAGTCTCATCATCACCGGCTGGGGAGACATCCCCCAACTTCAATGACCAGCTCACCATTGTTTGTGCCAAATATCACTCTTGACTTCCCTGAGCCATTTGGAAAAAGTTATTTTTAAGACTGTTAAACAGAAAAAAACCATCCTATGTAGTCTACCACCTTCATGAGAGTGAGGAAATTAGCTCATTTTCCCTAAAGAAACACATTTCTTAAAAATATGTTTCTTGCTTTTTAAAAACAAAGATTTATGTAACATGAAGATAAGTACAGGCATACCAACATTGCTTATTTAGGTGTACTTTAGAATAAGTCTTTCTTCAAGCCATAAACTCTACCCTATGAAAAATTATAGTGATAACCTATCATTTCTCCATCTCCAGTTTTTCTCTCTGTGTCCTCTCCACGAAAAATAAATAAATCTCTTCCTTGCTCTCATCTCAATTCTTGAGTCCAGGCTAAATCACTTCCTTTAAACCTATTTCTGAGTCTTCTATAGGTCCCTCCATCCCCTAACCACCACCACCACCACCACCACCACCATCTCCACTTTCCTGAGAGCTTCAATAACTTTTCTCTCTGCCTTCGGAAACATATTTCTGTACTTCTGCATTAAAAGGTATGTTACTTTCTGCTTGATCCAGATTTAGGAATTTTATAAATCTTACTAGTCCTTCAAGGAAGTATTTAGATTTCTACTATCTGGCTAAACTTCCCTAATATCTACCCTTTCAAACTGGTACGTTCTTTACCTTAACAAATCCCGTTCAGCAAACTTATGTTTTCTTTTTTTTTAAAAAAGATTTATTTATTTATGCACATAAGCTGGGGAACAGGCTAGAGGCGTGGGGTGGTGAGAGGGATCACCAGAGACAGAGTGGGGAGCACAACAGGCAGATGGTTGGAAATACACTGCTGAGGGGAGCAGCGAGGAGGCAGGAGAGGTCTGCTGCACCATGTGGGAATCTCCCGGGCTGGGTGTCGAACTTCCATCGCCACTGCCGACAGCTCCACAGAGCAGTGCTTAACCACTGCACCACCATGGAGGCTCAGACTTATGTCTTCTTAAAGTTGATTAAAAGTAGATATTCACATGCCTCATCTCCCCCACCAGCTAGTAAGCAACATGAGGACAAGGGATAAACTCCTATTGCCTAAAAGCATGCTTTGATTAGATAGTCACAGTGGGTGTTGAGGGACTGGCTGAACTATTATCAAGGACAAGTTAAAGCAGGAACAACTGGATCTGAGTCTTATCTCAACTGATCGCCCCCCTTGATGTCCCTTATTCATGTTCTTCTACCTGTGAGTCTATCAAAAGCCAAGTGAAGAGGCTGTTTCTCTGAGATCACTCATCTGTCCTGTTAATTTGTGTTAAGTGGTACTTTATCAGAGCCAAGCTTTTAAGTCCATTAAAAGCCTAAGTTTGTCTCAAAGCTGGGAACACTCTAAGAGACAACATCAATCCTGTGGCTCTGCCCCACTCTCAGGACAAGCTGGTGCTTTCAGCCTAGGTCACGGTCAGCCTCTAGGACCTCCAGCATCGCCTTGTGCAGTGGCAGCAAAGCATGGAGTGTCGCCACTTCGGACATGTGAAAAAGGCTGCTCCGAACTCAAGGATCCCTCATAAAGATAGCAGCTGGAGAGCAAAACTAACTTCTTGCTGTTATCCTCGAATAGCCTCATTTCTCAAGCCTGTATAATACACTTTTAAAACTCTTTAAAACAACAACAACAAATTTGACAGGCCAGACACAGCTCACTAACCTGGGAGATTTGTTTTAAAAATACAGATTCCCACATACCATCTGTAGAGAATGTCTGGGGTGAGGCTCAACACTGTGTATTTTTAAAAGCTCGCTATGTGATTCTTATTTGCAACTAGAGTTTAGAACTTCTGGAAGCCTACTGCAGAGCACAAATTAATTTAACATCAGTTATTTCATTTGGTATTCACAGGGATAGCTAAAATATTATCCCCATCTTAGAAATGAGAAAACTGAGACTCAGCAATCTGATGACTTGCCTAGAGTACGTCTTAACTTTGATCCCAAGTTAGAACATGAGCTCAGGTCTTCTGATTCTTAGTCCAGGGCCTATCCTCTGTTAACTTTGAGGCTTGGCAACTATAGTTGCTAACATATTGGCATAAACTAGCTTATCAACTTTCACTAAAAAGAATGAGAAAACCAGGACACTCTATTTGATCAGAAAGAGAGTCATATGACAATGAAAAGCTCATATCATAATGCTCTACAATCTGGGGACCAAAGAAGAAAGAATGTTCTCAAATAATCTCATAGATGGTCAAGACTTCCTTTATTTGTGCACACTCTCTCTTGCTCTCTCTTTCTCTCCCGCCACCCCCATCTATATTTCTTATCTCCATTCCACATTTTCTTTCTCCCTGGCAATGACTTAAACCATTGTCCATATAGAATATATTGGTTCATATGTTCATAGCTTAAGATAGAAATGAAGTGCGCACTCATGTACCAAGGTTGTTAGTTTTGAGCCATTACTTCCATGGCAGGGAGGCCTCATGACTGCCTGTTCATGTCTGTTGCCTCCATTCTTCTAATAATAAACTCCCTGTCCAAAGAGAGAAAGAATTGCTGATCTGATTAGTCAGATTTCAGCACTTCTCCAGAGTCATATTTTATTAGTAGATGAGTTTTTACTCGTCCCCAACAGTTAACACCTGTGTGGTCACATGTCTTATCTAAATAAGACTTGCAAATATACAGTGTACAAAAATGTGGAACTTCAATGTATGAGTGGCATGTCAAATCCATGGAGAAAGGAAAAACTATTTCCAGTTGAGCTGAATAAAATGATTATCCATGTAGAAAAGAATAAAATTGGACATCTCTACCACTCATATAGATTAGAATTTAGTGAAATATTTAACAAGTCCAGAATCTAACTATTTCTCCCTAATTTAACCACCAATACCCAATTGCCTCTTAATTGGTCTCCATGATTCCACCTTGACCCTATTGTCTAATTTTAACACAGCAGATTTAGTGACACTTGAAAAAAGAAACCTCAGGGCCTTCCTGGTCGTGCAGTGGTTAAATGCTGTGCTGTGGAGCTATCGGCAGCAGCGACGCCAGTTCGACGCCCAGCCGGGAAGATTCCCACATGGCATGGCAGACCTCTCCTGCCTTGCCCACTGCTCCCCTCAACAGTGTGTTTCCATTGATCTGCCTGTTCTGCTCCCCACTCTGTCTCTGGTGAACCCTCTCACCACCCTGTGCCTCTGGCTTGTACCCCAGCTTGTATGCAAAAATAAATAAATCTTAAAAAAAAAAGAAACCTCAGAGTACAACAGCTCAAAATTCTTTAATGGTTTCTTCACTCATTAGCAACAAAAGAATTCAGAAACCTTAACATTTCCCAGAAAGGTATGTAATGCCTGACTACCTTTCTGACCTCAACTCATGCTCCCTTTACCATCAGCCATACTGCTCCAGCCATGTTAGAGTTCTTGCTCTTCCTCAAATAATCTAAGCTTGTTCTGGCATCAGAGAGCTTGTACTTACCCTTCCTTACCATAGAATACTCTAGCATCTAGACATCTGTATCACTTTTTCTTTGCTCCCTTAAAACCTCTGGTCAAATATAATATTGTAGGCCACCTATGGCCAAAAATAAATACTTTCACCTTCTTTTATGTCTGCTTTTTAAAAAAATATATTTGTACATAGAAGAACTGAAGTGTAGGCCAGAGGTACAGGGGGTGAGAGGGTTCACCAGAGGCAGACTGGGGAGCAGAACAGGCAGATCTACTGAAATATACTGCTAAGGGAAGTAGAGGACAAGACAGGAAAGGGTGCTACACCAAATGTGGGTTAGCTTCCTGGCCAGGGATCGAACTCAGGCTGTAGCAGTGATAGTGTGATAGTTTGACAGTCCTGAGACTTAACCCATATGACACCAGGGAGGCCTCCAAAATACATACTGTTATTATCTTTTCTGCATTATATACTGTGTTGTATACTGTGCATGCATTTAGAGTTTACTAGTTTCATCACTCTCTATCCATTAATTTTGCTACCCTTTTATTTTAGCCTTTTCTGTTATCATTGGTTCATCATTCTGCATTAATAAGCACCCACTGTTGACCAAACCTCTAGTCTGCTGATAGCTACCTCTGCACTGTTTACTTATAGATTCATTAGATAGATTGCTGTTGAACACCACTGGTCACAAACTCTTCTAACACTGGGTATAATTAGTGAATAATGTGATTTCATTCTTTCAGTGTATTTTAATGTAGAGTGTGAGACAGACATAAAATGCATAATTAATTTGAGTTCCCATAAGTTCTGCAAATCAAAATCACTTTGCAATAAGAATTAAATATGGAAACAGACCTAACATAAGTGGGGAAAGATAAGTAATTGATGATCTGAGATTTGACTGAAAAATAGAATTCGTATATGTGCAGTAAATGGTGGGGATTATGGGTCAGAACACTGCAGGAAGCAAAAATGCCAAATGGACCTTGAAATATTATCCAAGTTTGAAAAGGGTTATGGGAACAAAAGGGAAGGAAAAACAAAGTATATTTTTGAGGAAAAGGCAGGACCATAAGGTTAAAAGTTCATGTGCTGTCTGAAAGACATTGAGAACAAATAGAGTATAATTTAAGTTTTGGATCTAATTCAACGTATCTGTCTTACAACAGGGTATCTCTGTAATATTCTTGAAGAAGGCATTGAAGAGAAAATAAACATGTAGGGAAACTGTTTGGAATATTATTAAAGTTGGCCCTGTGTAAAATGATGGTAGCATAGACTAAGCTGGTATATAAAGAGATGAGAAATATTGAAGAGTTTGGATTGATAGTATATAGTGCCTTTGTGGATGACTTTGTGGACTTGAACTTGAATAACAGGTAGAAGGCAATTCCCTTATAGGAAAGAGAAGGTTTTGTAGTCATATAGATAGGGCAAGTAAAATTTGAGATGTCAGTGATTTTCAGGTGAAAATGGCAAATAAAATGCACAAAACTTCTGCCAACTGCTATGCCAGGTTTTGTAAATACAGAGATAAATGAAAGTTACTTTCTCCCCTCAAAAGCTTATAGTTTAGCAGCTCATACTTCTTTTATTTACTATATAGCAACTTCTTTATTCCTAATCTGCTACTGGGTCTAAAAATTAAACTTTGCCCAGCAATGGCTAAAAGGAAAAAAAATTCCAAGTTGAAATCCTTTAACTAGGCAACAGTCCCTCCTAAAAATATATCAGAATATGGTGTGAAATATGCTAATAACATTTTTGCAAATTAAGGTTCACTGTATTAACTACAAGATCAAGGGATAAGTACAAGTAATTTGGTAATGGGCTGTAATTACCCTTCCGTCTATGGTATGGGAGACAAGGGCAATGCATGAATCAAACACAGTTACTAAATACGCTCACATTCCATCAGTGCCTTCTCATTATCACTGCACTTGAACATACCTGAAAAGCCACCACAAAATAATCAAGGCAATTTGAACAGGATAAATAGTGGAGAGGATGATTTCCTTTTCTTCTCCTTTTGTTTGACTTGATGATATCTGATAAAGAAGAGATCTTTCTTAAAGTATTAGCAACTTCTACATGTGTGACCTTGGGTAAAGTAACTGACCTTATTTACTCAGTTTCCCCATTCTTTATATAGGGATGTTAATACTGGTAATGACATCTTCAAAAGGTATTAGAAGTGACTCCTTTTTCTTTATTTGAAAATATTTTAGATTGTATTTTTCTTTTTTACTTTTTCTTTTGAAGTATTTTCAAAATTACAGAAAAGTTGCAGAACAAAGAACTACCTATGCCCAGTGAATTTTTTAGAATAAGTTGTAGACATGTGCCCTTGTCTCTAAATACATCATTGTATTTTTCTACAAACATGGTGTTAAACTATGTCTTCATGGTTTGACCATAAAATTACAAAATTAGCACTGATTCTATCCCCCTATCTAATCCACAGAACACATGCCATTTGTTCCAGTTGTACCAATAATGTTCTTTGTAACAAAGGGATTCGATCTAGGAACATGTGTTAACATTCAGTCCTAATGTCCCTTTCATCTCCTTCAATTTGGAGCAGTTCTTCAGTCTTTCATTCATTTCCATAACCTTGATACTTTTAAAGATTAAAACGAATTGTTTGGGTATCTTGATGGTAGGTGTGGTGTGGTGACATACATCTGAAGTGGTGTGACCCGATGCCGCTGAATCATATGGGGTGTTGTAAACCAATGTTACCTCAATAAGAAAAAAGATGGAAGGAAAGGAAAGAAAAGAAGGAGGGAGAGAGGGAGGGAGAGAGGGAAGAAGGAAGAAAGGGGAAGAGGGAAAGAAAGAGCGAGGAAGGAAAATTTTTTTGTAGAATATCCTCGGTTTGGATTTGTCTGATATTTTCTCATACTTATATTCAAGTTATGCCTTTTAGGAGCTAAATCATGACAGAGATGACTTTTTTTTCCCTATTGTGGGTACACAATTTCTGTTTGAGGCAATACCTGTGAGGTTAATCTCTTAACTAAAGTACTTTCTTCTAAATTTCTCTTTTGCAGAGGTGTTCCTCCCTTTGAAATAAGTATTTTGTGGGGAAATATTTTTATGATATATAAACATCCTATTCACTAGTTTTGGCTTTTGGGGGGGTGGTGATTTAATTATGATCCTGATGGTTGAAATAGTGTTTTAAAAAATTATATCATTTGTTTGAAATGTTTTTGTTGGCATCCCACTGTAATGAGATGATTTCTTACCATGCATTTACTTATTTAAGTTATATTAGTGTGAGCTCCTGATTTCTATGTTATTCAATGTGTTATTATCTGTTATAATTTCATTTCTTTAAATTACCTTAGATTTGGCCAACATGATCTCTTTTAAAATGAACTCTCTGTATCTTTTATTTTTTACATGTCTCCATGGTTCTCTGAGACCTATTTTGCTACTGGCACAATAAGATATTCTAGGCTTATACTTCTCTTTCCCCAGCTTTGGAATCAGCCAATCCTTTAAAGATCCCTCATTCCTGTTAGTGGAGGATATAAACTAAGATCTGAACCCAGATGTGCTCAGGGAGCTGCATGATGTGCCGCAGTGCCCCAATTCCAGCTGCTCTGAGAGGGGCTGCCCCCATGTAGCCCCCAGTTAATTGTCAAACACTTCTAGGGATCACCTCACTGAAGAAAGTTTTCTTCCACAAGGTTATGTTTACTGTTAGAGGGAACGCCCCCCCCCCCCCAATGTCTAGCTATTAAAAGCATGCCCTCCTTGATCAAATGAGGAATTTCTGAACTGCCATCCCAGTTCCAAAGCTTCCTATTGGGTCAGCTGTGACCTTATTTGGGTCTACATACAAGCTTAACTTCTCCCTTTACCCAACTCAGCTTCTTTGCCTTCCTTCCACCAGAATGATTTCTCAAAGCATTCCATTCTAATGGTCCTATCTAAAAGTCTGTGTTTTGGGGGCTACAACTCTAGATGACATGGGGTAATGTGTGCCCAGGGCCTTTCAATGGCCAGAACTAGGAAATGTATGTATGCATTTACTTCTTCCTATACCTCTATTAGTATCTTTCTGAATGTATTGAACAACAATATGAGTGTGGTAAAGAGGAAATGACCCACTAAAAATATTCATATTCCTGAAGGCAGTGAATATTTTAGGTTAGATGGCAAAGGTGTGTTAAAGTTGAAAATGTAATCAAAATTGATAAATGACTGACCTTACAATAGGAAAATTAACTTGGATTATCTAGGAGGGCCCAATGTAGTAACCAGTATTCTTAAAAATGGAAGAGGGAAACAGGAGAAGGAAATTCAAAGGAGTTGTGACTACGGAAGGTCCTAGTGATGTAATGTGACGACGACTCAAAGATGCTTGCTTTGAAGATGAAGGAGCAGGTCAAAAGCCAAGAAATGTGGGCAGCCTCTAGATGGTGAGAAAGGCAGGGAAACAAATTCTTTCCTAGAGCTTCCAGAAAGAATTCTAGTTCTGTTGACACCGTAATCTTGCCCAGTAAAACTCATGTTGGACTTCTGACTTACAGAAGTGCAAAGTCATACATTTGTGCTGTTTTAAACTGTTAAAATTATGATAATTTGTCATAGCAACAATAGATAGTTAATATAGTAAGTTTATACTTATTCTAATTCCAATCCAACACCAAAGGGACTATTACAATTTTATCTTTTCCATACTTCTAACTCCATTTTCCATCATTGAAAAAATAGGTTCTCATTAATTTCAATATATTTACTTATTTAACCCTTTGTCCTTGAGCAGTGCTGCTACGGCACCTGGCAGTTTAATGCATCCACTCGAGCGCTGTGGTTTAATGCATCCACTAGAGCGGCGCTGCTATGGCCTCCAGCAGTTTAATGCGTCCACTCAAGTGGTGCCACTAAGGCGCCCAAGTGGTTTGGAAGTCAATATGTTTATTTCCAATGTGTGATAAGATATTCTTATCGCAGTCACTTTCATGGACCAGGCTCGGCCTGCATCCTTAGCCAATTCTTAGATTAGTTAATCTCAGTTTAGCATTGTGATACGTGTCCTGACAAACCAAGGCTGCATCTTGGGGATTGTTTGACTAAATATCACACAAAAACTAATTACAGAGTGTAATATTTAACAGATTTTGTTGTATTCAATATAAAAATAAATAAATTGGTGAAATTTTATTATTTGTATACGTTTGGTTGAGAATAACATGATTTCAAAGTACCTGTAAAACGCTTCCCTAATATAGCTGAAATCGTCTCGAGTGGCTGGTAGCCCATGCGAAAAAAGCCTCGAGGGCAAAGGGTTAATCATCCCTAAACCCATTGGGCCACTGCTTTGTGTGGCTACCTCCCTCACTTGGGCTCCTCTGCTGAGCACACCCTGCTATGCCATACAAATGTCTTCCTCATAAGGGCTGTAGGGAAAATGGCGATTCAAGCTTTTTTTTGTCTTCCCGCTGCTAGTCTCTATGGCTACTACCTGGGCCGAGAAGCCAGAGAGCAAGGGGAGTGTGCATACGTAAATATGGACACCTGGGCAGAGAAGTAAGGGATAAAATGGAAGATTGGCAGGGGTTAGGTATCTCCATTGCTGCCTGACTGCCTCCCTGCCTGGTGGTCTGCCTCTGAGTCCAATCTCCTGCAGATTAAAGGTATGTTAGAGATACCAAAGGCTCCAAAATTATCTTTTCATTTGCCCAAATCAACAATGAACCTGCCCAGGCTAGGATGGTTGCACAACATGGCCACAACTCATTATTTTTAGACCAAGTTATTATGGATGAAAAGGGAAGAATGGAGGGAAGGAGGTAATAAGGAAGGAAAAAGGGAGAAAAAAATGAAGAAGAGAGGCAGCTGAGAGGACAGAAGAGCAGCCAAGTCAGGAATGTTTTTTTTTAACCCATAGTCTATAATTGAAATATGTAGATTTGTGATATTCCACACCACCACCGCCCAATTTTCTAAAAGAAATCAGATTTTTCTAAAAAAATCTTTGCTTCCCCAGAGAATCTATAGTTTTCAACATCTTATCACTTACTCAAAAGAGGTGCCTGAACTCTAATAAGTTAAAAAGCACTGAGCTGATAACTATTATGTGAGAAAGTAGAGTTATAACCTAAATGTCCTCCTTAAAATCCATTTACAAGCCTCATAATAGCATATAATAGATCTTCAAAACACTCACAACATAACCACTCATATCAGGGGTTCGTAAAATTTTATGTTCTTTATCTCAATTTCATCTGAGATGCTAAGGGTCAAAAAAGACCTGTAAGTGACCCGAACCCCCATATTCCAAGACAGAGCAGATCATTCATAAGGAATGCTATAGATTGTGGACCCAGTGTTTTTCAGCTAGTGTTAACTACTTGAGAGTCTAAAAGGTCCTAAATCAAAGATACCTTGAAGGATGAATTTATTGAAGACAATATTTGATATGTGTGTATCTATTCCTCTCAGTCCCTACTCCCTGAACTATCAGTCAGTTGCAGGAAAACAGTTCCAGTTAGAGGTCCTGAAACACTCATGAAAGAAATAGACAACTTTCAATGTCAGCCAGATGAAGATTGCAGCCTGTATCACTGAAGACTGTGCTTTTACATTTTTTTCCTCCTTCCCTGAAATCTCCTTTAGAGGGATCACAAACCAAGGTCTTCTAGGATGAGGAGAGGGAGTAAAGTGAAGGAAAACCAGTTGACCATAATCCCCTTGTCCACTGTAAGCATCTAGGCTGAAAGCTGTATCAACCTATAGGTGAATTATCTCCACATTAAGAGTTAGCTGCTTTGGCTTACTGTGCTGAAGTAGTATATTTTAATCACAACAGCAAGACTATTTTCTGCAATTGCAAGTTGCTAAAGCACTATTTATTTTCCTAAGAATGGAGGTAAAATTTGATGCTTCCCTAAATTCTATAGAAGAAGTCGGGGTGGGGGTTACGTCCATGTATTGTGCATGAATGGACTCTGGAGGAAAAATAACAAGTCTTCTGGTAATTTTCTTGCATTAGCTCCTGTCAAAATGGCTTCTTTTTATAAAACATGATATTGAAACTGTAATAGCTATCACCACGCATATTACCATATGAGAAAACTCATGTTACCATTGTCTGGTAGGAAAAGCTCTTCAGTGTTTGTTTATTCTTATCTTTTTTCTTTTTCATCTAACTCATGGGTGGGCAGGTTAGTTTCACTCTAAATCTCACATCTGTGTATGATATTCTATAATCTTAAAAGCTATTACTCAAGGGCCTTAAAGCATCTTATAAGAAGAAGGGTTGAGTAAAGTGTTGTTTCCAGAACTGTGAGGGTTAATTACATGTGCATAAACCTTGGTATACTTTAGTGTACTTATTTTTTTTCTTTACCTGAAAACCACATCAAATACTCTTTAAAGTTTTGGCATGGATTTTTTATCTTATTTAAATTTGGTTTTTAAGATTTGGTGGGTTCAATAATAAGAACCTGGAAGGGCAGATGTGGGTGGCTCAATAATAAGAAATGGAAGGACATATTATCAAACAAAATCGAAAAAAAAAATTACTTTTTCTCTGATGGCCAAGGCCACTCCAGGAATGCACCGCTCCCCTCACTTGTCTCCCAATCAGGTTTCCTTTTATTACACGGAAATACAAGGATTATTAGAAGGAAGTACAGATGAGATAGACTGTGGAAGTCATAAGAAATCATGAAT
This sequence comes from Scalopus aquaticus, assembly GCA_004024925.1. NCBI lineage: Eukaryota > Metazoa > Chordata > Mammalia > Eulipotyphla > Talpidae > Scalopus > Scalopus aquaticus. Next base: position 46,347 of record PVIJ01009998.1, on the reverse strand, counting down.
CTTTTGAGAAATATTTTTGTGTTCCCTCTTCCTCTAAGCTAAGTCGTTTTAAATGTGCCTTAAAACATTATACCTACTCATTGACTAAGTAAATATTTATGGAAAATTCATTTTAGCAAGGTCCTGATCTAGGAACTTAATAGAGAAACCTCAATTGAAATTATCTTCATCATCATTGTTTTCACAATCATCATATTATGTAATTTCACAAACTTTGCTGCTTCCGTTCATAGTCTAAAAACTCTTATGAGTAACCTATTTCTAGGTTCTGAATATTAGGGACCAATCCAGGATCAACAGGACGTCATTGTTCATTTGCCTGAAATTACCCACGTGTAGACATATTAAATATGTGTGTCTGTCTGTATGTTTATTTACACACACACACACACACACACACACACACACACAGTGTGCTATCTATGCATGGCAAAGAGCACAGATAAGGATATTCTGAAATAGGCTTTAATTGAAAAGGGGGTGATTGATTGAGGGAGGATTTGGATTTATAACATTACTTAGAAGCACAATGGCTAAGATTTCTAACTTGTATATCAGATACCCAGGATTAGTTTTATCTGTGTCTGCTTATGAACTTTATGAACTGACATAAGTGATTTCTATCATACTCTTCTGGAAAATGGGACTAATAGTACCATAACCTTCCTTGTTGACTGTTATGGCTAATTAAATGAAAGGACGGTACCATGTGCTAACCTAGTGTCTGGCACATAGTTTACGCTCAGTAAATGGTAGTGTTTAGTGCTGTCCGTTGCTTGTGATAATGATCACCTTACAAAGTAGCAGGATATCATTTGCTGCCCCATTGCTTTTCACATGTAAAGAAACAGGCTGAGTAGTTAGTTGAGTGCCAACATTTGTGAAGTTAGTAAATAACAGTATCCCAGGTTGAATCACTAGCCATAATAACATCCTGCTAAATTCCTCCCTGTCCCTGATGCACACTTGTGCCCACAAACACACCAACACAGATGAACCTCCTTTCTGTGACATCTTGGAAGCAGGAAACTGGAATTATCGAGTGGCAGTGACTGTCAGTGGTAATGCTGGAAATGTAATGAAAGGTGTGGTATTCCTATGGCGATGCATAGGTTCCCATGCTTGGACATGTTTTGCCTATTGGCTCCAGCTCTGTCCTTCTCACCAAACATGCAGTACCCTTGCATACATGTTACTTCACACATGAACCCTGTTAGCTCCCATCCATGGACAACTTCAGTGTTTGCTCAGCAACATGCCTCAAGTAACTGGCACTTTGAAACAAACTTTTGAGGTCTGTATTAGCACTGCTTTATTTTCCTGATAAGTTAAAAAAAAGACCTAGAGAATTTAAATAAATCACTCAAGATCTAACAGAGAAGAGGTTTAGCAGCAGGCAGAGGAGCTCAGGTCACTGTATTGTAAAAGTTAATTCTCTACCACATGCCTGAAGACTAAGGGACCAGAGAGCTTACCACTGAGACCCACTGAAAACACTGCTGCTTTCATGCATGAGTTATTTTCAAGCTCCAGTGTGTTGTGCAAGGTCAAACAGCTATTGGGTGGTTCTTCTCCCTCCCATTCAGATTTAAGCCATCACCTAATGCACATAATAATTGAAGTTTCACGAAAATTTCAGTGTGCCCATCTCCCTGTCACTGCCTCCTTTCCTTCAGCCATACACTCAACTAAAGATGGGGCAGAGCAGTGGAAATAATTTTTTTAAAAGTGTGGTGTCCCAAGTGCCTGTAGCTTTAGTTTTCTTACTGTCTAGATCCTCAGTGGCCTCTAGCTGAACCTGAAAAATATAGTAACTTCCTGTGGAACTTCTCTGGGTTGTTGTTTAAAAGGGACAAACTGAGAAGAAAGACATTGCTTTTAACATCGACTTATCCTTTAACCTGCTTGGTCCCCTTGCTGTGATACATGAAGGAGCAGAAAGTGTCTAAACCACAGTCTGTGTTGGGAGCAGTATAAATGGGGTGCTATTTCTGGAGGGCAGTTTGTCAACACAGATTAAAGTGAAAGTGTGCAGATTCTTTAACCCAGTGTTTCTGCCATAGAAATAAATTATAGGGAATAGATTGCATGAGAGAGAGAAACAGGCAAACATTGAAAAACAGGAAACAACCTGAAGATTGTACAGTTAGGAAAATCACTGAATGAGCCATGGCAAATCATTTCAACAGATTTATAAGATTTTTTTTTAAAGAATGTGATAAACCTCTCTGGAAACTGCAAATTCAACAAAAATGCTTACAGACTTTTGATGACTAGATGCCATTTCTCTGATGGGACCCAATCTGTGTCCCAGGTATTTTGTGTGCACCTTGGTTTTACGCACACAGTGGGAGTGAGATCTAAATAAAGGCTTATTCTTGTAATGATGAAAGTATGAGATTTACAGAACAAATTTTACTTTTATTCTCTTATCAGAATTATTTACATTTTAAAAATAATTAGCACATACTGTTTTTATAATAATAAAAGACAGTTTCGTTTACATAAATGATGTAAGAGCAACCCACTGACACTTGGACCTTTTGACAAGATACTTTTGCTCTGACGAGCCTGTGGGAGAAGGCAAGTGACAAAAATGCTACTGATGCTCCAATCTCTCACAAAATGAAGAAACAAAACACTCTCAGTCTTACTCTGAAGAGGTCATCTCTCAAACACAGATAGGGCACAGAAAAGATCTTACTCACCTGGGGGTCTCTGAATTACAGAAGCATCTGTGTTAATTACAGCTAGTGATGTTTACAAAAGGAAATCCAAGAAAGGTCCCACCAACAACTGTCCCTAGAATTTAAAGCCAATTCACTTTTGGTAGACCTTATCAAGAGCTGAGATCTGCTCATGTCACCTTGGCAAAGGATGATGCCTTTGGGTTCATGGTGGAGACCCCTCCCCTTGAATATTAGGGCATACCTGCATTGCCAGAGCCGCCATCTAAAGTCTAGGGATTCCCACCTCTGCTTTTAAAATCAACTGGAAGATTTTTAGAAAACACCAAAATATGAATGAAACATATCTGCAACTTAATTTATTTTGTTTGAAACTGGGCACAAACATTTTAAAAGCATATTAGATGATTCTAAACACAGCCAATATTGAGATCCTCTGGTCTTAGAGAAAAAACTCCTGACCTCTTGCCTTATCTTTAATACATACTGCTTGGGTGGCCTTGGGCATAATATTTAATCTCTGAGTAATCATTTGAAAAGTGAAGATAAAAATACCCACTTTACAAACTCCTGTGACTGAAGTAAAATTTTACATAAGACACTGTACATAAAAGTACTTTGCAAAGTGCTAAGTAAATAGTATTATTTCACAAACTTAGCAGGTTTCCTACAACTGTAATTTTCCACATCTTCAAGGTCAATATACTAAAGTATTATTCCTCAGTAACTGGAGTGTGAAGTGTCTGCATCAAAATCCACTCACTGAAAACACAAAGTAAAAAGGCAAACTAATGGAAACAGTGTCCCAGATCTGCATTTTAAATACGCAATCCAGTATGCTTTTAGGAAGCAAGATTGAGAATCAGGGAAAAATTCTTGCATTTGTTTGTAGCACACTGTGATAAGTCTGTAATATAGGGCAAAATATTAACATCAGTTTAAAAGTAGCAGTCCTACAGCATTTGGTTAATATTAATAACAAAAGCAGATCAGAACATACAAATCCCCTCTCTGTCTTGACCCCACAGAGTGGATTCTCTTGGTGCCCTATTTACTCTCTGTATTGTGCCTTATGAGAAACATGCTTCACCACTGTTGGGCCTAAGACAGGCAAGTGCTCACCGCTGGTGAAACTTCTCCTGACTTACATAGTGGTGTTGGGAGTCACTTCCCTACTACATAAATAACACACCCTGGTGGTGCTTGTGGTGGGTGGGTCTGCTTACTCCACTCCATGAACTGACAGAACACTTTGTCCAGCACAGAGCTTTTTGTCCCTTCTACTTAGAGAGACAGCTTTACTTGGGTTGAAAATACTCTGAGATTTTCCTTAGGAAATGTTAAAGTCTTTTGTGTTATATCCTGCCTCTATCAGCACAAAAAATCTCCCAAGGCAGAGAAAGAGCTTGGGCCTTGCTTTCAAGCATGACCAATTCCTACTTTTCTAGTGTGTGTAATAATTGCGCAGAAGTTAGTCATTTCCTGAGACACAAGTTAACATGTATGTACTACTGAAGAGTCAATCAAATACATCATGTGAAGAACAGAGCACCAGACTGGATAATGGAACTCTTAGGATCATGCCCATGTCCCTATCACTTGTGCATTTTACTTCTCTGAGTCTCAGTTTCTAAATATATAAAATGGGGAAATCAAAATTTGTCAAGCATTTCTCAAGAAACAAAAGATTGTGTAAGATTAGAATGAGAAAATGGTAAGGTAATACTTGAAAAGCCTCTAAATAATGCATACATTTCTATCAGATTTTACATGACTGCAGACAATAATATGATAGCTCTTCAGCCATCCTTTAAACAGTCAGTGTTCTCCTCTGAAAATAGTACCTTTTGCAAGTGCTCGGTGATTTCTGAAATTTCTTGACAAGAGACAAAATCCCATCCTGCTATAAACTGAAGTCATAGTTTGGAGTGTGAATGACTTGCAGAACACCTACTCCCCAGGTTTCTCAGTAGTACAAAGCACTAACAACAGACACGTCCCTCACTACTCCTGGGAGATTATACAGATTCACAGGAGAATTAAGGCTAAGTGGGGATTCAAACTTTCTAAGTGAAATGTTAGGGATGTTCTTTGGTACAACATGCTGACATGTTTTCATGTCTGGAATACCCTCTTTAAACACCTCCTTTGAATTGGGAGAAGCCTCTGAAATGACCCAGGAAGCTGAGTGAGGTCCATTTGGAACACACAGGACACCTTCTCTTGGGGGCAGGATAGAGGGGTTCTGGGCCCTAATATAGCAGAGAGGATTAGTGGTAGGTCATCCCTTTCATAAAGATAAGGTATTTCTCAATAAAAGTATGCTCCCTGACAGATAGGGGCAGGAAACACTAATTCACAGGCTTTTAGTGGCTGACAGACATTTCACATTCATAACTCACTCTCTGCTTTCCATAGTCATTAAGCCAGTGGCAGGAGGCTTGAGGCCTCCACAGAGAGCAAGATGACCTTGGTCAGTACTGGTGGGGAATAAGTAGCAGGGAGAGACATTGAAATCTACTCTGGTAACTGAAAAATTAAATGAAGATAGTCCAAAACCATTGCTGCATAACCCTAGAAATCTCACCCAGAGAACTGGTCTTCTGTATTCTGCATTGAGACTCATAGATTTGGTCAGAGTCAGAAAAAGACAAAAAGAGAACCTACTGTATCCCCCTCCTTTATAGAGGTCCAGACAAGACAAGTGGTCTTTTCTTAGATAACCATATATTCATATTAGAGTTGATGGTATGAGACTATTTCTTGACATGCATCATTTAGCAGATCTGAAATTTCTGCAAAGTAACTCATGCCACATTTTGAATATACTTTGTGATTTCTAAATACTGAAAAAGTGAAATAGTTCACTTATCTATTTCAATTATAAGCAAAATAAGATACACATATAGTTGTCTTTAAAATGAGTATTTGATGCTCTGTACCAGATATTGTATTACGTGGCTCATTGGAATTATCTCATTTAGCCCTCCCAAGAATTCCACAAGAATAGGTGATTTCCTATTTTTTAGAAATTAAAACAAAGAGTAAGGTTAAGATACTTGTTTATGATCACCCAGTTAGTGAGACACAGAACTGACATGTAAACTCAATTTGTAGGCTCTCAATAATACAGTGTATGTATTCAGACTCTAGAGAGAAGCAACTAAGTACAGTGCTTGTGAACAAAACCTTGGAGGCCCAAAGTGTCTGGGTTCACTATGGGCTTTGCCATTTACTAACTAGGAACCCTTGAGTAAATTATAAAATCTTTTAGCCTTATTTTCCTTTCTGTAAAACAGGGCTATTATTAGCACCTATGTCAGAGGGTTGCTATGAGAAAAAATTAAATAAGCAAAAACTGTAGAACAATAAGCAAATACTATACAACAGTGTTCCATAGTTTGGGCTTTATACATGTTAGTATTACTATTAAATGGAAAAAAAATGAAAAAAAAATAAGTGAAATATAGTCTATAATCTACACTTCTCCTTTATGATTCAACAGTACTTATTATTTATTATGGAAAAGTATTGAAGACCTACCTTAAGCCATGCATTGTGATACCTGCTGGGAAAGTAACAACACAATGTTTTATATGGTTTCTGATAAAAATGTACAACTTCAATGATAAATAGAGCCTATCTGATTGTCGCAAAATGTTATAAGCTTTTCACAGCTAGTTTACAGGTGAAGAAATTGAGAATTAAGAGTCCTATTTGCCAAAGATAATAAAAAATAAAGAGAAACTAAATCAGAATTAAAATGAGTATTTTTCTGATTTGAAAAATCTGTGCCCTCATCTGCATTTCTTATCCTGCATCATAAGTGTATATATTCAACAAATGCAAAATTTTATTATATATAACTTTAAAAAGAAAAGACACATAGTGGCAACGATGATTCAGAGAGCTAGATTTTTTACTTTGAATTCAAAGTCATTTTATCCAAATGATTGGTAAGGGACATGAAAATGCTAAAAATTATAAAGACAGCTCTAGGATTGTCAAAGGTATTGGATATCAGAACTGAATTATTTATAGTTAGGTTTAGACCAAGTCACATACACACATACACACACAAATTTACCCAAATGTGATGGATAAACTGTTCATCCATACTGTCTCCCACTCATATCTTTCCACAACTAGGAGGCACAAAATGAATGGCCTTGAAAATATAAAAAAGTAGCATGACTCTGCATTACACTTTGTGAAAAAGTTACTTCCAGATGCATTGAATACCTAAGTGATAAGGACAAAATCATAAAAGTCTAAATGGGGCTAATCCATATGACCTTAATATTAGGAAGTTTTGATTTCGAAAATCAAGATCCAAAAATCAAAAACCACAAAGGAAAATACTGATGGATTTTAGTACATCAGAATTAAATATAACTTTAACAAGAGATAGTGTAGACAAGTTAACAGACAGGTGCCAGACTCAGAGAAGATAATTGCTGAATTAATAACTGACAAAGAATTAATTAGAATCCCTGCAAAACAGCAAGAAAATGCTATGAAACCCAAAAGCAAAATGAACTAAATAAATGGGACATAAGGAAAAACTTGAAAGGCCACTTGCTTGGAAGAGATGCTCAACCTTAATACTGATCAGAATCTTGCAAGTGCCAACAGCAAGGACACATGGTTTTACGTAATCAGATGGCAACAATTAGGAAAAAATAGCACAGCATGCTTGTGATGATAAATCAACAATGGTGACCCTGATGAACTCCTGATGGAACAAAAGCTAACAAGCCTATATGGGAAAAAGTCATTCCATTCACCCCATTAGTTTGTTGATACTCTGAGATAAAACAGCCCTGCTCCCATATAGAGGTCCAAGGGGGAACTTTCACAAATCCACAAAGCCATTATTGTATACTGACCTTTCACAGGCTGTACTGAAGAATTGTTTGTAATCTATGGTCTATCAATAACAAAAAGAAACACATACCTAAGATGGGTACTATGCAGTAATCGGAAGGACTGAGCTATGTAAATGGTGACATGGATTGTTGTCCAAATGATGTTAAGGATAAAAAGGTAATGAAAACAATATTTATAATATAATACAGTTTGCCATAATTTAAATGTTAAACACCCACTCAACAAACCACATATTTTTCAGACTCTTATATAAGTACGTATATGAAAGTGTACTGATAGGAAATACTTGAATAAAAAATTTATAGGTCCCCATTAAAAGAGGGACATCAGATTATAAATGTAAAAGGCAAGGGAGATAAGAAAATGCAATGACTATATTATGAATATTGGCGAGGGTATGACAAGCGGAAGTAAAGAGAAAAGGAGTAAAGGAGTTATATATAATAACATTTAGCATTTGTTGAACACTGGCTATATAACTGACTGCAGTATGCATTTTCCATTAATTATTACATTTAACTATCACCAGGTATTACAAAGCAAACATTACATAACTGTCTTATAAAGGAGACAGTTGAGGCATCAGAAGTCAAAATTGCCAAGATTACAAGAATAATGAGGGGTTGATCCAAAATGAATACCTAGGTCTCTGTTTACCTGAGTCCAAACCCTGTGTTCTTATCTCCATTGTGCGGCCTCATGATATTTCAAGAGAAAATCCTATTCAAAAATGCACAGAATATGATAATAAAGCAAAAGCTTAGTTAAGACTAGAGTGGCTATGATCATTTAAGTTTTGAATTTCCAAATACTGTTCACCTTGAAGGATCTAAGGCAACATAACAAAAGCTAATCTTGCATAAGGAGGCGGCAGGTGGAATGAGGACTCCAATCCCATTGTGCATTATGCTTGACCCCTGGTAGGTGCCAAGTGCTTGTTCTCCAAGTGAGAAAATGGCTCAATCAAGAGATATGCTTAAGTAGAGACGGAAATGGACCATAATAGTGCTCAAGTGTTGAACAATAGATATGTCTAGATAGAAGATTTGAATCAGAGACTAAATGAAAGGTTTTGTCATAGATGGTGGAATAACAGAGTTTAATTTATTTGGACATTTGATGAGCCATTATAAGCAAGTGTCAAGACAGAACCAACAGGAAAGCTAGTTGAGGTCCCATCAAGGAATAGAATTTAATACCAGGGTTCCATGCTAGGGCTGATGCTCAGCCAGCACCTTCATGAGAACCTTACCCTTTGCCAGCTGCGTCTCACGTTTCTGCCAGCCTAATTCATGGTGCCTTTCCTGGGCATTACAGAGTCCATGCTTCTTAAGTCAGATCTTGCGCTTCCTTCTAAGAATCCACAGCATGTGTTCTGGCTGTCCTCTCAGGGTAGGTGTATATTTTGGCTTGAGAAGTTTCATGGCAGGAAGTGTCTAAAAATCATCTTTATCCATGCATCCTTACTCTAGGGCCTACCTGTTCTATCCTGCCCTGCTAGATCTGAGGCAGTGGTACTGATGGTTGGGGGAAAATTTCATCCAACATTTGAGTGAGGAAAGAAAAATCATTTTCATTAATACCAAACTTTGCAACCAGAATGCGCAGGTTCTCTTTCAGGGTCTCTAGTTTATCTGTTTCTGTTCACCCGCCATTACACTATCAACATGCAGTGTTTCCCAACTCAAAAGATGATAGAAGAAAGAAAAAAAAAAAAGAAAGTGAAGAATGTTTGTGAGAGAGTCATTAGAGGCAAGTCATGCCACAGGAAAAATGAGATGAAAAGAAAGCAACCCCAGAAGGAAGTATGCAGCTCAAGAAAGCACAGGGTCAGAAATAATGATGCAGATTCTATTTCTGAAATTTCTAGTAATGAGCTTCATGACTTTGGATTAGTCATTTAACCTTACTCTGTTTCATTTTTCTTACCTTTCAAATGAGATTAGACTTATCTTGTGTGACTCACAGGGTTATTGAAGAGAAATAAGATGGTACAAATGGAGGCTATTTGGAGAATGTCTTATAACTGCTCCTGGGAACCAATAGATTATGATGTTTGGCAATATGTGACTAGAAAAGGTGGGTTTTAATTGACAAGGCCTTAGAACTCTCAAGAGAAAATTGTATTCTCACAGTAGTAAGAATAGAAATGTGAGAATACATTGTGAGAATACAGTAGTAAGAAAGGAAAAGTGTAAACATGACCAATTTAGGAAATATTCATTCAAAATGAAATGGAAATATATTTTGTCACACAGAGAATCATAGCAATGAGTCTATGAAGATCTAACAGGAGATGTCTTTAAGTCCACACAAATATGCAAAGGAACACTAGGGACATTCAAGAGATAATTAGATGTCTTCCTGGGGGAAGCTGAGACTTTGATGGGGAAGGAAAAATGGATCACAAAGATAGAGCCTAAGAAGCTAATAATAAGACAATCTAGCAAGATCCAATGGAAGATTTCTTGATTTCCCTTAACAGAAGGTTGTTAGATGCTGTTAGTGAGCCCCTGAGGTGTGGGCACATGAAGGAGGCAACACATTACTCTGGACCATCATGTATCTTCCATGAAATTGTACTGTATCAATGCATTGAGGCAATTAGCAGTTCCCCACTTCATGCAGGAAATCTGGGTATACATTTACATTCTTTCCTAGAATTAGAGCTCACTATCTCATAAACCACTACTCTCTCCTGTTATCATGTAGCACATTTTGTTCAACATCTCTTCTTTATATGGGACTGATGTTGCGGCTGTACCATGTTTAACAAATGATTAGTCTATTCATCAAAAATGTATTCAGTCCTTTCTGGCTTATTTCACTGAGCATGATCCCTTCTAGTTCCATCCATGTTACTACGAATTGCTTGTGTTTATCTTTTTTGAATGCTGAATAGTATTCTATTGTGCATATGAACCGCATCTTCTTGATCCAATCATCTATTTTGGGGCAAACAGGAATATAGGGGAACCAAACAAGAGAGAGACACTCAGCAAGGGAGGGTTAGGATAAGGGCTCAAAATGGAGTAGAAAAGAGCACAAGGGACTATGATGATGGGTCACAGGTGAATTGGTGGTGGGTTACCGAATGGGAATACACAATGTAAAATATATAAATAACAATAAAAAATTTATTCAGTCCACCTCCTAACATTTTTGGAGACTCTGCTCTGTGTGGGGCACTGTACTAAGAATTAGGGAATTTAATATGAAAAACTTATCCTTCAAGAGGCATTGAATGTAAACATGATATGGGGAAAGTAGAACTGCACCCTGCAATATCTGAGTCTTTCCTTGGTCTTATATTGTACTATATAAATATATAGAGAGTTTATAATGCATTACTTTAGTTGATATTCCTTCATATCTTCAAATATTTTTCTTCTTTTCTGGACATGATCCAATTTTTCAATGTCCTTCTTAATAAATATATGGTACCCAAGTTTTAAAGGTAAATAGCAGGTAAATCCTTTAAAACTGTGTATCTTGATGCAATTAGAAACTATTAGGAACTTAGAGAATTCTTCATGACAATCATAAGAAAGAAGAAATTTGGGAACTCACAGCCCATATTGTGCTGGTTTCATAGTCAAACCCTCAACAACAACAATAAAAAACAATATATTTTGGTAGCTTGATGTAAGGAGATAAACCTTGACCTTAGAATAATATGTATCTCATATATATATGATTTTGAATCCTGTCTATCGTTTATTAGCTCTGATGACTTGGTGATAATACCACTGTCGAGTGTGCTTGATCATATTTAAAATAGGAATATTATCTAACTATTTCAAAGGGTACTGAGAAGGAAAAATGAGAACAAAATAAGATCATATCACTGTAAGTGCTCCATAAACAATAAAATGTAATGTGAATGTAAATGCAACATAGCATTGCTATTCTTACAATCAAATGGGTTGATACAGAGCAAATGTTCCATTTGTAATTACCTGAATTCAGTAAAATTGTTATGTTCTAACAAATTAAAACCCCAGTAGTAGTAATAGCTACCATTTATTGATGTTTTATTATGTGCCAGACAGTGCTAGGTTTTACAAACATTATCCCATTAGGTTCCTGAGATAAAGACAATGCTATGAATTTACCGATCCTGTTTCATTTTCCTTTGGGCACAAGTGAAACTACGTATGCTAACCTAACTCTGGTTAACAGGGGTCATATGATTGAATACTGTCTACCCAGGCCTGCACCCATAAAATATACTGCATCATGTTACTCTGCCTTGGTCTTCAATAGTTGGATTATTATCAAAGCTCAGGTCAATCTTTGGTGCCAAGCAGTGAAGATTACTGAAAGTGTGGTTCTTTAGGCAGCTTTAGGCTCCTGAATATGAGTCTCCCCCAACACCCCCATGCTAACATGACATATTGAGTTGCGTTCTGAGCAAGAAATAGACTTTTGTTGTATTAAGCTACTAAAGCCTTAGTACTGTTTACTATAACAGCTAGCATTCATTTCCCCACTTATTAGAATTCCTTAAAGCATCTCTTTTGCCACAATCAGAAAAGAATATCCCTAAGATCCCACCGCTGTATCTATTAGCCTATTAGCTGAGAGTCGTAGAACTTCATTTTCCTCCTTTTCTGGCCATAGGGATTTTTGTCTGCTTTGGTTATTGCTTTTGACTAATTCCCTAGAAAAGGACTCAGTCAATATTTGTTGAATGTATATATAAATTTATAAAAAATATTTTTATGTAGACAGTTGCTTTTAGTCTCAGTTTTCTAGATGAGGAAATAGCTACCCATTTGACCACTCCAAACCTGCCATTAAAGATGGTGATTATGTTTTATCAGCTGCAACTTTCTATTATCAAGATAGTCTCTCTACTTAAGGACACATTCTGTGGCTCATGGTGGTGGGTCTCAGGGCCAATAAATTATTTCCAGAACTTTCAGTGAAGTTATAGGTACGGTTTAGGTTTGTTGTTAATAAGTTTCACTCCTTTCTCCCTAACCAACCAGCCCAAATTTTGTGTCTCATGGATCATCTTACCCCAAGATACTAAACAAAAAACTGCGGCACAAAAAGTAAGGAAATGAAAGATTTAAAGGAAGGGAAGAAAACCTCACTGCCATTTTTCTTAAGCCGCTATAAGGAATGAGGAAATAAACTACTACTAATTAAAGGCATTAAATTACATTTAACCCTAATAGGAAAATGAAAAGCAGTTCCCTTATTGTTCCAGAGAAAACCTTGAAATTCAACAAGGTGAAGGTTCTTATATGATTTCACAGAGCTGCTGCATGGTACAACCTGATCCTAATCTTGTTCTTTGGTGTTAAATTCTTCAGCTGTTTCAATTAATTTTTTGTTCAATGGCTTATTATCATGCATTTGCCACCCCTCAATTGGTAGCAGAGACACTGTTGTGCAGGGAAATGGTCGAGGGCAGGGGTTGTAAGAAAGTCAAAATTGGGATTGAAATCTGACTCTGCTATTAACCAGCTGTAAAATCTCAGGCAGTTCAATTAACTTCTCTGGACTTCAGTTTCCTCAAGTGTATGATGGAGATTTTGTTAGTACTAATTGAATTAATGTATTACAACTCTTTCATGTGGCTTTCACTGTAAATGGGCAAAAAGTGCAACTCTTTGCATCATTGTTATTAGTATTCGAGTCAATATCTGACTAAAAGCTTTTTGATGCTAAAAATTTGCTCTTCACTAAGACTTTGCATTTAATAATAGATATTTTCTTTCTCTGGATTTAGTTCATTTAATATAGAAATATCAAGCATATGCTAAGTTCCTTGTAAAATGTTTGATGCCAGGGATAGATATACAATTAAAGTATATTTTCACCATCAAATTTCATTGAAATTATATGCCGTTAGTAACATTTAGTGACAAAAAAGAACACAAAAGAGGAACAAATATTATCAAAGATCCAACATAGCACATTGCTGAAAAATATAAACGTTACTTTCTATGAAATGCATACTTTCAGCCCTATTGAAAGGAGACTTCCAATTTCAACTCCAATGTGTAAAGAGCTTGAAAGTCATCACTCTTACTCTTCCAAAAGATAAACCTGGACAAACAGAAAATCAAAGACTTTTCTTGCAATCAGCAGAAAAAGGATGTTGCAGGGTAAACTTTTACCCTGAATTTTAGAGAGACAGGTCATAGAGAAAGAGATAACTAAGACCTGTTTACCCGGAGTAGAAGTGCTGAGCCAGAAGCTGGTAGGAATATATAGGTGGACATTTTGATGGGCAGCTGGAGACATTGAGGATGAGCACAAGAGTAAGAAACTGCTGAATATTAGTGTTTCAGGGGCATCCCCACGCTTTACCCTACCAGGTTCTCAGGATGAAAATGGCTCTGACAGGGGGTGAGGATGATCAGTCACTGTGGGAGGCAGTCAACACTTCCTCCACAACCAAGGCCTACCCTACAGGGGCAAAGACTTTGGAAGCCTCATCATCTTTATCATGGGGGAAAGCAGTCCAGATACTCAGCTTCTGTGTATTCACTTCAAATTAATGAAAGCTTATGTCCATACAAATATTTGCATGCACACGCACACACACACACACACACACTCACACACACACACACATACACGGCAGCTTTGTTTGTAATGGCCTGAAAAAACCCTAGTGTCCCTTTACAGTTGAACTAATAAACAGATTGTGTTATATTCACACAAAAGAACACTTTCTCTGTGATATAATGGAACAAATGAATATACATGCATCAACATGGATGAATACCAAAAAACTTTGTTAAATGAGAGAAAAAAGTGTGCATTGTGCATGTGTTCATTTATATAAAATTCTAGGAAATGTGAACTAATCTACAATAATAGAAATTATTGATTTCATTCGTTCCTGAGGAAGGGAGTAGAGTAACGATGGATTACATAGGGCACAAGAAAACTTCCAAAAGTGAGGGAAACATTTCTTATCTTGACTGTGGTGATCATTTCCTGGGCATATATATATATATAAAATGAAGTCCATATACATATATGATATATTATATATATTATATATGTTATATATATGTTATATATATGTTATATATATGTTATATATATATAACATATATATATAATGAAGTCCATATATATATATATATATAATGAAGTCCATATATGCAACTTATATGTGTTGTTTGTACCTCACAACTTTTAGAGAAAAAAATCAGAAAATAATTTTTGAACTTGTTCTACACTTTATTCTCAATCATTTTGATGCTGTAAGCAGCAGATGACCCAATCAATACAATAGCTTGAAAAACTATTTTTTGTAAGAGAACAAATCCACACTTTTGTTTATTTAATTTTCAATAAGGTTAAGTCCTAAAGGGGTAGCGCGTCACACAGATTCTGTGTCCATTAGCCTTAGCAGAAAGATTGTTCTGTAGTTTGGCATGAACTGTGCCACTGTTTCCACAACACAAGTGACCTTTCTCCAGATTACTCTGACCTGGGTCCTTGTGCCACAGGAGTAACTTTGTTTTGCACAGCAAAGCACGTCTCTTGCCCAGATAGCATGCCACTTCATCTCTAGCATAACATCTTTAGATTTTTCAAGGGCTGTGTGTTTGCTCCCTCTAGTTCTTTGAAACTCACTTAACACCATCAAAAATGGCTTTGGACCACAACCTTCTAAATATATTTGTTATTTGATCATAAAAGAAAAGCCAAGTCTGACGTTCCATAGAGCGATCACTTGGCTTTTGTTATGTAAAAAATAAAAAAAAACTTCCAAAATGTAAAGATTTAGAGAACAATTGTTAATTAAGCTTACAAGTCCATGGGTCAGCAGTTTAGTCTGAAAAATCAGCAGGTTCCCCTGAGAAGTTACTTTGGCCTCCTCTGAGCTAGTCACTCACCTGACTCACCTGCCCCACTGGCCGAGTTTTACTCCATGAGGTCTCTTATTCTCCAGTACATTATACTAACTTGTTCTTCAGGGAGCTCAGTGGGTTTCTGAGAGAGAATTGAAATATTTAAGACCTTTTGATACCTTGTCCATGAGACTTATCCCACGTTAATTCCATGACTTGATCAAAGCGGTCACAAGATCAACTCAGAGTTGAGGAGTGGAGAAACAGAGTCAGATTACCTAGAGAATTATGACTTTTTTTTTCACACACTACTATAGTGTCAATAGTCAAAATCTGCATCGACAGTGATATTGTTTATAAGTTGGAAGGTCAGGGAATGTTGGAGATTCGATATGTGAACCTAGTGTGATCCCTCAGTATATTCTGTGCTCACAACAATAGATATAATCTTCCTCAAATGGCCTTATTTTACAGATGACAGATATTTCACCCAAATATGTTAAGTAAATTTCTCAAGATCTTCTATCAAGTATAATCAAATGTCACCAAAACCCTACACATATGTTTATTAGTTCAGTGCCTTGAATGTCAAGGGAAAATCCTTTTGATTTCTCTGAAATATGGATATAAGATATGTGGGTAGAAATGTGTTTGTTCACATGTGTATTCAGTGCAAGCATAGACACACACACACACTTGGGAAAAGGAGACTTTAGAGTGCCATTTTGCACAGGCCTGCTGCCCAACTCCTAATTCTGGCTCACCTCCTAATTTCTTTTATACCATGAGCAGAAGTTACTCCCAGAGCTAACTCATACATACACTGTTTAGCACATGCCATCTGTTTCTGAAACCTGTGGCTGCACATAACACGTGTCCTGTAAGGTAACGAGATTCTGATATTGTCCTGGAATAATTGCACACCCTGCCTTCAGGAAAAGATGAAGAAACAAGTAACCACTGTCTTTTCATGCAGTTATTTTCTCTGACATATGGAAGACATACACGCTTTTCCCTCACAATAAGCTCACCAATGTAATCTCCAGAATGCTTATTGATTTGCACTGAAATATGTCGAATTTTCAAGCAAAAAAAAAAAACAGCAAAACAAAACACACACACATAAAGTCTGAATTAGAAAAATGTCCTAGTTTTACGGAAAAATTAAAGTAAAATATGCTATCATTTTGAAGGATGTGAAAGATCTAGTAATTGTTCATGTAACACCATTTTGCTGAGTCAAACTGCTATGTTATTCAATCCCATATTCTGCATTTTTTAGGTTTTTGATCTTACATAATTTCTTTATCATCTCCAACACCCAGTTTCATCATCTTTAAAAAATAAGGATATTAGGAGTTACTCATCCACTGATTATTTTGGGCATTACCAGTGAAGAATGCATATGAAACATTTAGAGCTACCCAGTGCAGAGAAACACCCAATACATGTTAGCCGAAGACATTGTTATATTATTATACTTACAGAAAATTTTCAGTGAAAGTTTATAAATAAGCCACTATGATTATTATAATTCAGAAATTGATTACGAGGATGAATTTGGAGAGCAGAGATCAAGTATAAGTAAACAGAAAAAAATGCTATTCTTGTGTTAGGTGTGTGCTAGATAAGATATCAGGGGTTTCACATACATTATTTTAATTGAATTCCCTATATTAACTCTAGCAGAGGGGAAATTGAGACTCAGAGAAATGTGATTGTCTATAGTCTAAGGGTTAAGAAGTGATTCAAATCTAAATATGGTTGATTTCAAAGAAGCCTGGAGATTTATCATCTGTTTTCATTTACCCAGAATACTTTCTGTTCATTTCCATCACATTTAATATAGATAAACAGTCAGAACATGAGCTTGGATCTGGATTACCACACTTAGCTCCAGTAAGACTTTGGTTATAAAATACCTGATAAAAACATTTGTTGAATTTTTTACCTAAATTGACAGAGAAGCTCCAGTGGTCATGACACTTGGGCTGATGCAACTGTTTCATGAGACAGAAGCCAGATACAGAAATCAGAGCTCAGACAATGCTGGAGAGTTAAGTGATAATGGAAAATGTAAGGAGGGATATAGAGACAGAGAATGATGTTGGAATCAACGGTCTAAAATCAGATTTCTCTATGCCAGTCCCTGGTGTTAGGCAAGATATGGCCTCTGGAATATCGCAGCAATAAGAACAAATTGCGTCACAGTGTTCCAAGGATGAGATTGTAGGGCCAATGCACTGTTTGCTCCACAAAGACTTGCCAGTCGCACTTTGCCATAGGAGGTAAAGAATAAGCAACAGGCTGTGCCAAGTTATTTCCTCTCAAGGGCATTTTTGACCCCTAATCTTTGAAGACTGGTCAATTGATTAAATCATAGCTTGACAAGACTGAATTTCATGAGTCAGAGCAGATCTGCATACATTTGAGTAGTTCCCTATGTATCGGTGGCTGATGATATAATTCCATGTTCAAGGGAAAAGTGTAGGGGACTGAAACGAAGAAGACCTGTGTGGACCAGTTCACTTCTCCTCTTTACTTTCTGTTTTTTCATGTCTAACGCAGGACTTAACACATAGTTTGGGGAAAGAAAATGTCAGGATTAAGAGGGGAGCACAGGGGACTATGGTGACAGTTCACAGGTGAATTGGTGGTGGGAAACCTATGGGGGATATACAGTAATATAAAAGAAACAAATAAAAATAACAAAAAAAAGAAAATACATTTTTATTCTTACATACTTATATGTTACTGGGTAGAAGACTAAGGTCTCTGTCCATTAGTTCCCATGCTTGGCTTCAATTTGAAGATTACCACAGAAGTCTGTCCCCATGATCCATTGAATTAACCTGCAGTAAGTTGCAACCATCTGTCTTCTGAGGAGTGCTGTCATCTTTCATTTTGGGACAATGTGCTAGCATAGGAGCTGAAATGCTGTGCAATCATGTATTCAGCAACATAAGCCTGGAAACTAGTGGTTATCTTTTAAAATTTAATTTTCAATTTTTGCCCAGTTATACTGAGGTATAAAGGACCTGTAACATTGCATATGTTTAAGGTGTACATCATGATATTTTTGATATAGGTATCATTGTGAAATGATCACAATGAGCTTAGTTAACATCCATCATCTCTCGTGGTTACATTTTTTTTCTTGTGATGAAAATATTTAAAATCTATTCTCTTACAAGTTTTCAGGTGTATAATGCAGTATTATTAGCTGTAGTTACCGTGCTCTGCATGATATCTCCAGAACTTATTTATCTTATAACTGGACATTGATAGATCTGAACCACTTTCACCCATATCCCCTAACCACACCCACCCACCTCCAGCAAACACCAATCCATTCTTGTTTTTGAGTTCATTTTTTAGATCCCACAAATAAAAGATCATACAGTGTATTTCTCTCTCTGACTTATTTCATTTAGTAGTCACTTTAAAATGCTTCTCATCGTTCACATTCCAGTTAATCATGTATTCTATGAGTCTTGACATCTCTCCCTATTTCTACTGTGCTTATCCTAGTCCTCTTGGACTTCCACAAGAATCTTCAAAGTTGTCTTTTTTTAATTTCCAGTCTTACTGCCTTTTAAAGCACTTAAAGATCACTTAAAGACAACATGAAAAATATCACGACCTTGAGTATTATGAAAACCCTTGGCTTAATATCCTTACATGACTTCTCTCTGCCTTTAAAACAAAATTCCAAACTCCTGAACATCATTTAGAAGACTATACATAGCATGATCCCTTTTTAAGATTTTTTTTTATTTCATTATTTTTTATTGAGGTAACGTTGGTATACAACATGGTGTATTATTCAGAGGTATAGCTTCACACCTCTTCAGATGTCTGTTACTATAGGACACCTATCACCAAGGTACCCAGAGTCCTTCACCCTAGTGCGCTGGGCCCCTCCACACTGAGCCCTCCACTCCCACCTCCCATTCTGGTAGCCTCCCCTCTGCAGTCACATCCCAGCACCTTACTTCTCTTTGTGCTAAAGCTCTGAATTCTGTGTTCCAGGTTCTTCCTGTGTTTACCCTGCCTACAAAGTTATTTTCCTCTCATCATGTAACCTTGTACCCACAGCCCTACAGTTTGTACATAAACGTCACTTCTCAGAGTGATGTGCTGTACTCTAGACCAGTTGCAGACCCCCTTAAATCTTTTCATAATTTCCTTATCGTAATGTTCAGTAGTCTGGATATGTTTAAAAAATTAAAATTGTCTGCTAAATGAAGAGTGAATGAGTATGCAATGAATTAAATGCTTTTTTAAACTTTTTTTTTCATGATGGAGATCATACATGCCTCATAGAGCATCATTTCTTCTCTCTTTAGAAAATTCCCTTCCTCTCAAAAATTTGGCGAATTTATGTGGAGTAGCTCCAACAACAGATTTCATTAGTTAACTTCTCCCTTTTCAGTGAACCATGAGGTGTACTCAAACTGACTACTAGTAACAAATAAAAATAATTTTTTTATTCTGGTGGCCAAACTGGGGGGAAAGATAGTCAAATCTCTCTGTGACAAGCAGATTAAGACCCTATACTTGCCTTCCCTGACCTCACTCTTTATCTCTGGCCTCTCAGGTCTGAAACCTGAAAAGATCCTCCTGCCTAGAAAGATGTAAGGCTGTGAGTTAATTTATAAGACTGTAGACAGCTAGAGAGTTGGTTTAATTGAAAGATATAATTACCAGGTGTTGAAGGCAAAGGGGTTCATTAATTTCACAGACACTCTGTTGACTGAACTGTCCTCATTTTAATTTTTCATGACACATCAAGGAAGAAGACACCTGTGGGTCATGAGAACAGACCAATCCTGGGCTTTCAGGAACTTAAAATTCCACCCTAGGGGCAAGCAATCTTTGAGAAGTGGAAGGCCAAGTTGTTTTCTCATGTTTAAAGCTCCCCCTTATAAAACCATAAAATGATCGTCCATTGCCCCCTCATCTTCTACAAAGCCCTTTATGATCTGACCTCTGCCTGCTACTTCTGCCTCAATTTTCTAAACCATCCTCTGTTCCCATGCTGTCTGATAATAACAGTAATAATTATAATTATTGTTATAATGGTTTTCCTATTGCTTTTGCTAATAATATTTACTACATTATTTCTATATACAAAACATTATTCTAAGTACTTATTTGCATTTGTTTGTAATGTCTTTCTGATGATCCATAGTAGCTACTGTTCTCATTTTAAAGATAGAGATATGAGTTTGGGAGCTATCAAATTAATTCTTTCAAACAGTCAAATCAAAGCAAACCCTAGATTGAACTGCAGGTCTGTTGGATTTCAAAATGTGTCTTTTAAACAGTATTTTTTTGTTTGCTGAATCTTATTCTCTCCTAGACTCTCCATCTGTGTGTTCTTTGAGGGTGAATACTATATCTTAGTCACTGGCATGTCCCCAACAATTTGTGGGGTACTGTGCAATTAAAAGACCTCTAGGAAACCTGACATATGAAGAGTGAGGACATTAACTTCTCTTTCCTGTCTCAGTAATTGCAGTAGTGGTATCTAGAAGAGACAGATTGATTGTGCCTTTGACATTGCCCAGGTGGAGATGCAAATGATAGCTTGTCTGAAGGAAGTAGCTCAAAGGTCCAGGGTCCTCACATACAGTGACCAGGAGATATTCAGGTGAAGAAGGAGATGCTGGGCAGTAGGATGGGAGAAGCTTTGCATCCCAGCACACTTGGCTGGTCATAGTGTCATACGTTCTTCATGCTAATAATACACGTTCAAAAATGGACATATCAGTACTCCATAGTCCTGAAATTGTGTAACATGTAAGGAATTGTAAAACCTTTTTGATTTTTTCACTTGACTGAAATCTAGAAGAACTGAACAGAAGCTTAAGAGTAATGATGATAATAAAACTAATTTTTACTAATCTGCGATTCAAACCTTACCCCTAATCTCTAACACAGCACAGGAAGTATCAATTAATATTAACTGCATTTGCATTTGACAGAAAAAAGAAGCTGTAGACTGACTTTTCCAAGATTAGCTGTTACCTGAAGGAGCAGGGGTTTAAGTTAAGATCCTTCTGCCTCCCTAAACTTTTCATATATATTTTTTTTAATGAACACCTCACTTCTTCAGCATCTATTATCTTATTTTTTTTTAAATCTAAATGTGACTGTTAGTTAAAGGTGTATTTTATATAGAGGGTGAGAGTTAATAGCAAAAACAGAGAGGCTATTTTTATTAAATGTATATTTTTATTGTTATTTATGTCTTTTACATTTTGTATTCCCCTTGGGTAGCCCACCACCAACTCACCCGTGATCCATCTCCATGGTCCCTTGTGTTCTTTTCTATTCCATTTTGTGCCCTTTTCCTTCCCTCCCTCCGCCTCTCCCCCCCACCCCCACTGATTGTCTCTCTCCACCCGGCCTCCCTATAGTCCTGTTATAAGTGAAACCATTCGATATTTTTCTCTTTCTTTCTGGCTTATTTCACTGAGTATGATCCCCTCTAATTCCATCCATGTCGCTGCAAATTGCATGTGTTTATCTTCTTTCCATGATGAATAGTATTCCATTGTGTACATGTACCACATCTTCTGGATCCAATCATCTATTTTTGGACATCTGGGTTGCTTCCATACCTTTGCTATTATGAACAGTGCCGCAATGAACATACGGGTGCATGTATCCTTTCAGATTAGTGTTTTTGTAGCCTTTGGGTAAATTCCCAAAAGTGGGATTGCTGGGTCGTATGGAAGCTCCATGTTTAGCAGTCTGAGGAATCGCCATACAGCTTTCCATAGTGGTTGGAGCAGTTCACATTCCCACCAGCAGTGTAGAAGAGTTCCTTTTTCTCCACATTCTTTCCAGCATTTGTTGTTGCCTGTATTTTTAATGTGTGCCATCCTCACAGGTGTGAGGTGGTATCTCATAGTGGTTTTGATTTGCATTTCCTTGATTATAAGTGATGTTGAACATTTTTTTCATGTATCTGTTGGCCATTTGCTTTTCTTCTTTGGAGAAGTGCCTTTTGGGCTCTTCTGTCCATTTTTTGATTGGGTTATTGGCTTTGTTTTTGTTGAGTTGTGTGAGTTCCTTGCAAATTTTTGTTATCAGTCCTTTATCAGATGTATTGTGTGCAAAGATCTTTTCCCAGTTGGTAGGGTGTCTGTTAGTTTTGGGTAATGTCTCTTTTGCTGTACAGAAGCTTTTTATTTTGATATAATCCCATCTGTTTATATTGTCTTTCACTTCCTTCGCTTTGAGAGATGTGTCTTTCAAGATTATGCTGAGATGTATGTCATGTAGAGTTTTGCCTATATTTTCTTCTATACATTTTATGGTTTCAGGTCTTACATCCAGGTCTTTTATCCATTTTGAGTTGACTTTTGTGCAAGGTGTGAGGTAGTACTCTAGCTTCATTTTTTTGCATGTGGCTGTCCAGTTTTCCCAGCACCATTTATTGAATAGACTGTCCTTGTTCCACTGCATTTTCTTTGCTCCTTTGTCAAAGATTAGTTGTTCATAGATATGTGGCTTTAATTCTGGGTATTCTATTCGGTTCCATTGGTCTTTCTGTCTGTTTTTGTTCCAGTACCATGCTGTTTTAA
>PVIJ01009998.1:0-23243 GCA_004024925.1 Scalopus aquaticus | reverse complement strand
TAAATTCCCAAAAGTGGGATTGCTGTTGACTGTGTGTTTACGATGAAGACTTGGGCCATGGTTTGTCTGCATTGCCATACCAAGTATTTGCCCCAAGAGGAGAATGACGAAAGAAAGAATGAAAGGGCAGCCTGGTTTAGTGTCTCTGACCTTATGAAGCACCATCTTGGGGTGCACTGATGTTGAAGGTCTGCCTTAGTTTTATAACAATAATCAGATGCTATGGCCAGAAATTATGCTACACACTATAAATAATTATCATAACCACCATTAAGCTGACTGCCCCTAAGGAAACTAAAGGTGAGAGAAGTGAACTAACCTGACCACTACTGACACAAAACAGTGTCATAAAATTGGGTTTAATCCTGTGTACACACCCTGTAACCCAGTAATGACTAGAATATTTGTGTCTGCCAAATATAGTCTGTCTTGGACAATGTGAGATAAACACTGATAAAACTGCCTGTTTCCAAAGTCATTATTTTCTGGACTGCAGGCTGCTGAGGGCAGATGACTCCTCTTTTATTTACTTTAGTTTTAGTCTGCTTTCCAGAATTACCGTATCTCTTAGATCACTCAGCCTGAGGTGATTTTAGCTGTCATCATAGCTTCATGAACATTGGATAAGCTCCATTAGGATGTATAAACCGTTATTTAGGTGGGTCCTTTTAAAGGATTAGTAATCCCATAACAGTCTATGAATGCTGACTTTTGCAACCTTTATTCTCTCAAACTCTGGTAGCATGACTCCCCTGCTTGAAGATTTTTGTTAATATGATCAAAAGAAGTGACAAAGCTAAAATCTACCACCTGTATGTAGCAGTCACTCACATAGAGACATTTTATACTTTTTTTAAAAAAAGATTTATTTTATTTATTTATGCATACAAGAACTGGGGTATAGGCCAGAGGTATGGGAGGGCAGGGGTGAAAGGATTCACCAGAGACAGAGTTGGGAGCAGAACAGGTGGATCTACTGAAATATACTGCAGAGGGCAGCAGTGGACGAGACAGGAGAGTGGCTGGGGATTGAACTCAGGCTTGCTGCAGTGGCTGACAATAGCTTGATAGTGCTGAGACTTTAACCCCTACACCACCAGGGGTCCCCCTAATAACAAATGGGAAAGCCATGTAAATATTTGATGTGCTTTTCTAAATCTGATGCTTTTCACATGCAAATATCATCACATAGAGAGGAAGAACTTTTGACCCTAACCTGTCTGGCCTTAGAAATAGGGGATGGAAAGATTTCAGGAGATATTGATTCTTTGGACCATAACACCTTTCTTTTCTCCTGCTCTGTAAGAAAGGGATTTGGCCTACTCTGGGAGCAGGTCTCTTACCAGAAACCTTTGTAAAGGTGCCAGCTGCACCAGGAGGGTCCTGAAATTCTCCAGGAAAGTTTTCAATCAAAAGGGTGCTCCAGGGCTCTGGAGCCTCAGGATTTAGCAGTGGGATATGGCATGGTGCATGAGCCAGGGACCCTCAGGACATGGGTTCTCTTTGTAAATGGGCCACATTGAGCCTAGTGCATCTAGCCTACTTTGTGAATTGCTTATGAAAGTGAAATGAGATAATGTATCTAAAAGTATTTTCACAATGATAAAATGCTATACATATGTGTTACTTCAGAGTGAAGCACTGAGTAGTAAAAAAGGAAATCAGCTGAAAGCAGTGTATAATACTTTTTCTAGCACCAAAGAATAAGTGCTTGTATTTATTTAGCATTTATTATATGCCAGGACACAATTATGAATGTTTGGCATGATTAGCCTGTTCAACCTTCATAGAACCATAAGAAGCTAATATATTATTGCCCCCATTTTACAAATAAGAAACACTGAAGCACAGAAAAGTGAATCCTGCCTGAGTTAATACACCTAGGAAAAAAACCTAGAAAGTGATGAGATGAAGTTGGGATTCAAACACAGGTAGTCTATCCCTAGAGCCCCTACCCCTAGGTCACATGGCTGGCAGGCAGCACAATCCTTACTGAGTTGGGAGTAGGGTCAAGAGACTTGCATGCCTTAGAAGGTTAAACGTTAATGTAAATCTTGAAAAGTTAAAATACTGGTGAGCAAAGACAAATTCCAAGGACTTGGATTTGATCATCTTCCAATGCCTACTCTTCATATTTTTGGATCCTATGTAAACCTTTGTAAGGGGTTATGTGGTCCTTAAACATGCATGTAAAGTTGTCTCTTATATAACCTACTTCATCAGCAAAATGGTGGTAATGGACTTCATCTTTTAAGATCCAGTAAAGCTGAAAATGGTCTAGAGGAAATAAAGTCTGAAATTAGTGTTTTATGCCCAAATCTATACTACTACTACTACTCAGGAATCAACTTTAATATAACCCTAATCATTTTACTCTTTCTAAAAATTCATTTGCTGATGGTGGTTGGATCTGATTCTTTTCCTTTCTTCTTTTTTTTTTAAAGATTTATTTATGCATACAAGCTGGGGTGTAGGCCAGAGGTGTGGGGTGGTGAGAGGATTCACCAGAGACAGAGTGGGGAGCAGAACAGGCAGATCGACTGAAGTACACTGCTGAGGGGAGCAGCAGGTGAGGCAGGAGAGGTCGGCTGCATCATGTGGGAATCTCCTTGGCCTGGCCGGGTATCGAACTTGTGCTGCATTGGCTCTGGATAGCTTCATAGTGCTGCACTTAACCTGTCGCGCCACCAGGGAGGCCCTTCCTTTCTTCTTTTTGATGAAAAAAATTATCAGAAATATCCCATGATATGTCTGGTAGAGTCTTTTCCCCCTCAATAATATTGGTGGATTTTTATCTGATTTACCTAGTTTCTCCTGTATCCATTCCTTTTGTCTTACCACATATCTTCTGATGGCTTGATTTGGCTTTTCCAGTCAGATGGTATTACTATGTATTGAGAGAGAAAGACAAAACTGAGTGAAAAATTAAGTCTTCCCTTTATTTTGGCACTAAGGCAATGCCTTCACTGTATAATAAAATTTTTCATTGTGAAAGTAATACATGACCAACAATGAAAAAGTAGAGCATGCAGGAAAGTATTAAGCCAACCAAACACATGAAATATGTTCCTACTTAGTAGAAAGTGAGTGCCATGTTTTTTACTTCAGAGTATATCATATGTCCACAGGGCTGTCCTTGTCCTAAGGAAAAGGGTGTAAGTCAAGGGAGGGGGTAGAGAGTCAAGTGCCATTTGGCCACTTAGGGTAAAGCCAGTGACACCAATAACAGTTTATCATATATATTAATTTAAAATTTCGAAACACAGATGGAAGCTGGTGCTCACCCACCCCCAAGTACATGTCTTTATCACAAGAAGCAAATTCCATTTGCAAATTAAAAAAAAGGGTATTATAAATTTCTTTGACTTAAGATGTAAACATAAACATGTAGTGTAAACATGCTTTCTAAAATATTCAAATGTGCAGTTGTAGATGTGTCAAGAATATCATAGCTTGTATTTTATTTTTTAGTCTTTTTATTACCTGTTTTCATTTTATCCCTTTACATTTTTTCTTTTGTTTTTAAAAGTTATGTGTGTGTATATATATTTAAATTTTTGTGAGTTTTTTTTTAAAGATTTATTTATTTATTCGTACAAGCTGGGGTACAGGCCAGAGATGTGGGGCAGTGAGAGGGTTCACCAGAGACAGAGTGGGGAGCAGAACAGGCAGATCGATGGAAATGCACTGCTGAGGGGAGCAGCGGGCAAGGCAGGAGAGGTCCGCCATGCCATGTGGGAATCTCCCCGGCCAGGTGTCGAACTCGCATTGCCACTGCTGACAGCTCCAGAGTGCAGGGCTTAACCACTGCACCACCAGGGAGGCCCCTTTTGTGTTTTTTTTTTTATTTTTATTTATGCATATTTATTTTTTATTTTTATTTATGCATACAAAAACGGGGGTGTAGGCCAGAGGTGGAGGGGATGTGCGAGAGGGTTCACCAGACACAGAGTGGGGAGTAGAACAGGTGGGTATACTGAAATACACTGCTGAGGGGAGCAGTGGGTGAAACAGGAGAAGTCTCCTGTGCCATGTGGGTCAGCTCCCTGGCTGGGGATAAACTCAGTGGTTGGCAATAGCTTGATAGCACTGAGACTTTAATCCCTGCACCACCAGGGAGGCCCTAAATTTCTGTTTTTGTTAGAGCTTATTTTATCATCACTATTATTGGATATTTAAGTAATAACAAAATAACATCACAGTGAACTTCTGACATTCTAACAGTGATTAAAACCAACAAGTGGAATTCTTTGCTCAAAAAGTACAAACATTTGGGGCCTCCCTGGTGGTGCAGCAGTTAGGTGCTGCACTATGGAGCTGTCCGCAGCAGCTGCGAAGCGAATTCGACCCCTGGCCAGGGAGATTCCCACATGGCGCGGCAGACCTCTCCTGCCTTGCCCACTGCTGTAGTTGTTGTATGCATAAATAAATAAAAAGGGTCTTCCTGGTGGAGCAGCGGTTGAGCGCTGCGCTATGGCGCTGTTGGCAGCAGCGATGTGAGTTCGGTGCCCAGCCCGGGAGAATCCCACATGGTATGGCAGACCTCTCCTGCCTCGCCCGCTGCTCCCCTCAGCAGTGTATTTCTGATCTGCCTGTTCTGTTCCCCACTCTGTCTCTGGTGAACCCTCTCGCTGTCCTATGCCTCTGGCCTGTGCCCCGGCTTGTATGCATAAATAAATCAATCTTAAAAAAAAGAAGTACAAACATTTAATCAGAGTATTTGAAGTATCTTGCAAAGTTGCTTTTATTTAAAGAATGAATTTTTTTTTAAAGATTTATTTTTATTTATACATACAAGCTGGGGTAAAGGCCAGAGGCGTGGGGCAGCGAGAGGGCTCACCAGAGACAGAGTGGGGAGCAGAACAGGCAGATCAGAAATATACTGCGAGGGGAGCAGCGGGTGAGGCAGGGAGGTCTGCTGCACCATGTGGGGTTCTCCCAACCCGGTGTCAAACTCGCGTCGCCGCTGCCTACAGCTCCACAGCAGCACTTAACCACTGCGCCACCAGGGAGGCCCCTAAAGAATGATTTTTACTTGCAATAGAAATGTACAAAGGTGGGCCTCCCTGGTGGCACAGCGGTTGAGCGCTGTGCTGTGGTTGAGCCCTGCGCTGTGGAGCTGTCGGCAGCTCGCGATGCAGGTTCGACACCGGGCAGGGGAGAATCCCACATGGTGCGGCAGACCTCTCCTGCCTCGCCCACTGCTCCCCTCAGCAGGGTATTTCTGATATGCCTGTTCTGCTCCCCACTCTGTCTCTGGTGAACCCTCTCGCCACCCCACGCCTCTGGCCTGTACCCCAGCTTGTATGTATAAATAAATAAATCTTTAAAAAAAAATGTACAAAGGTGTTATATTTGCACATTAGATGTTTTCATTTAAAAATAGTTGCTAATTTATGGTTTGTCATTAGTTTAACAACTCTTCATACATATTTAACTAATACTATGTCTTTTTCTCCTTAAATTGGACATTCTTTACATGTTTATTCATTAGGTTAATAAACCTAATTTACTAATTAGGTTTAATAAGTCCTTTGATTCAAATTTGTAGCAGAAATGTGAAGGTAGATAGCGTTGTCTTTATTTTGGTATATCTTCATAATTTTCTTTATAATTTATTACCTTTAATCATAGAAAATCATTTCTCACCTATGTAACTATTGGGGGAAAAAAACTGAGTAGACTTATGAATTAAAATAAAATGGTGTCCAAGTTATACTGCTGAGAGAAAAAAAATTAGTAACCTGCAAAACTATGTTTTGTCCTTATTTTTTAGCTTTGCAAGACTGTGTTTAATTATGATCCCAACTCTCTATATAAATGGATTATATATGTATATGAATATACAAATAAATGTGTTTATGTATATACACTTTATTCACTATTTTTGAGTGTCATCTTTGTGGCAGAGACACAATTTTGAACAAAACAGACAAAATCTGAGCCCTTCAAATAATATATAATGTCAGGTAGGAGTGGAAGTGCTGTGAACACCAGCAGAGAAGGGTAGCAGCTGGAGAATGACTGGGGCACCTTTGAATTTAGTGGTCTGAAAAGACCTTTCTTAGGGTACATTAGATCAAAGTATTGAATGAAATAACCAGTATATTATTTGTTTTCTATAAGCATAGATAAAAGATAGGTGGAAAAACATTCACCAAAATTCTGTATGCCCCTTGTCAGTGAATATTAACTATGACTCTTTTCACCCAGACAAAATCAGCAAAACATCCTGTCTCAGACTTCACTCTTCCTTTCCAATTAAACTTTACATTGTTGCCACCTACATAATCCTCAAATTATTTTTCTCCTTGCCACTGCCTTCTTTTTTTTTTACTATTTGAAAAAAAGTAGGTTTTTTTTTTTTAAAGATTTATTTATGCATACAAGAACTGGGGTGTAGGCCAGAGGTGTGGGGTGGTGAGAGGATTCACCAGAGACAGAGCAGGAAACAGAACATGCAGATCTACCAAAGTACACTGCTGAGAGGAGTGGGTGAGCCATGTGGGAAGCTCCCTGGCTGGGGATTGAATTCCTGCTGCAGTGGCTGCCGATAGCTTCATAGGCTGAGACTTAACCCATTGCGCCACCAGAGAGTCCCCCAAAGTAGTTCATTTTTATGTGCCAAATGTAAACTTGAAATGTATAATGTATGAGATTTGGCTTGGTGGGGTTTCTGCTGGCCAAACTGGGGACAGTTAAACATGAAAATAAATAATGAAAGTTTCAATTAAAAAAATCCAGACTAACATTCTCAGTCAGTTCTCTCTGAACAAGAACTGAACCAAATAAGAAATCTAACCCATATATCCAAACTATTTAGAATGCAGTAGCAGTGCATAAAATCTTTGGGATGAGACCTAAACTATAGGCAAGGGAAAAATTCAATCTTAACCTCCTTTCCCCCAGTTATTATTAATCAAGTAGAAATAAGAATAAATAAATCATACACTGTTCTAGAATTAGACACTCATAAAAAGACTGTGTCCTCCCTTTGTATTTTCATAGTGATCCATCAAGCTATTAAATTATAAATTCAACATTCAATTTTAAGAAGTACAAAGTTCTACATTATCTCTAGTGTAGTATCACTTAGCCATACCCTTTATTGTCACTGTCTCCCTCACTTTCTCTGATTCTTCATCTTTTTCTTTCTTTCCCTGTCTTTTTCTGTTTTTCTGAGAATACTGTAACCTGTTAATAGGATAGTTTAACAACCCATAGATGGCCATTTGATTTCTATTTTCAAAAACAATCTAGAATAGAACCTAGGAAATATATGACATATACAGAATACAAAATAGCCACAGATTACAGATTAAACAAGCTAGTATACTATTTAAACAGTATTAGGATAATTGAAATTATAAGAAGGGTAATTAGTATAAGGGAAAGTCATACCTAACTAAATTTTAGAGTGTATGAGTGGGATATTTCACTTGGAGATATCAGTAGATGCGATTTACTTGTGGGCTTTTGAAGGTTCATATCCAAGGCCCACTTGGGGTAGGAATGTGATTCAAGTGTCAAAGGAAGAACAAGGGTGGTATAAGAGAAAAACTGTTAAGAAAAGGGGTGGTGGGCCTTCCTGGTGGTGCAGTGGTTAAGCGCTGCTCTGTGGAGCTGTCACCGACGCAAGTCTGACACCCCGCCAGGGAGATTCCCACATGGCATGGCAGACCTCTCCTGCCTCACCTGCTGCTCCCCTCAGCAGTGTGTTTCCGTTGATCTGCCTGTTCTGCTCCCCACTCTGACTCTGGTCAACCCTCTTGCTGCCCCATACAGCTTGTATGCATAAATAAATCAATCTTTAAAAAAAAAAGGGGGGGTGGAAAATAATAGCTTAAAGACTTGGATTTTATGTGTTGCTTTTGGAAGTTTTCTGAGAGTATCATTTGGTTTGTAGCTATGAAGGACCTGCTCTCTTTGAGAATAGATTATTGTAGAATAAGAATGGAAGCATCAAGTTCAAGTAGAAGGCTATAGCAGTAAGTTATGGTAATATGGACTATGATAATAGCAGTAATAATGGTGAAAGTGTATAATCTAGAGTGAATTTAAGTTAAGGATGACTTAAAGGTTCTTGGCTTGAACCACTGTATTCTTGCCTACTAGTGTAGTTGGGTGGGGATAATGCATGAAGGTTGTTTGAAGGTCAGGAAGATTAAACTATTGCAATTACACTGGCAAGTTGAAAAGGACCTGAACCTGCGCAGAGACTATGGGTAGAGAGACTTTATAGGAGCACAGATTTGAGATGTTTTTGGGAAGTAAAAATCAATACTTAGAAAAATGGTTTAGGATATTTTTACTAAAATTGAAGTTAAATCTTTTTTTCCCAGTAACTCCGCTTATTAGGGTAGGCTTTGTCTAAGGCCTATTTTTGTACTTCTCTAGAGTAAATGTCTTTTCTTACATTTTTTTTAAAGGATTAAAAAATGTGGGTGGGAGATATGCAATAGAGGCCTGTGACCCTCACAAGCTGAAATATTTATCATCTGGTCCGTAACATTTTAAGTTTGAAGACCCATGCTGTAGGCTATTGGTTTTTAATGTGTGGTTCTTAAGAGCAGTAGCCAGAGCTTCTGGGAACTTGTTAGAAACGCAAATTATCAGGTTAGTTGCCTCAACCAGACTTGCTGAAGCAGAAACTCCAGGAGTGTGGCCCAGCAATCTGTGTTCTAATGAACTATCCAGGTGATTCTAGTGCAAGTTAGAGAAACTTAAACAAGTATCAGGATACATTGTGAAGCTTAACAGCTTGCATTAGAGGCCAAAACTGTAAACAACTGAAATGTCAATCACCAGAAATAAATTGTAAACATTCATACAATGAGGGTATTCTAGAGCTTGTGGTTAAGGGCAGAGCATGTAGCTGTTTAAATCCCAGCTCCATGTAATAGCAGCTGTGTGACCTTAGGCAAATGACTTCACCTCTTAAACAGTCTCCTCATCTGCAAAATGGGCATAAAAATATTAACTATTTTAAGGTTATTCTGAGGCTTAAACAATTATATAATTAGTAGAATGTCTATTACATAACTATTAGATTTTAAAGGGTAATGGGCATTTTAGGTATGATGATCCTTTAAAGAAAAACATGTCCAAGTTCATTTAATAAAAGTGATAGTTTGCCTATATATTTTATGCATAACAAAATGATATAATTATTACACATTTAGGCTGTTTTATCTTTTTTACCTAAAAACGTTTTTACACAAATAACCAAAGGTAAAAATGTAGATTTGGGAGGTTTATATGCTGGCATTGTTTTCATGAACTTCAGTTTTACATGTGAAAAACGCTTTGCTCTTCTAGGATAGTGAAACTGATGAAACATGTGTACCCCTATTTTGTTGACTACATTCAATAAATGTGCTCTTTCCTAATAGCCCTTTCTTTCACCATTTCCTCACCTTTTCCTCCCCCAATTCCCTTGCCGTCTTGATAGTCTGTGAGAAACATGGGCAAAACTAAGGTGCAAAGTGGCTCTAGATTTGGCATTTTCCATGAATCAAGGTTAAGTCTGGGCCTAGATCTAGGGCAGGGCTGTAATCCTGGTATCTTCTGGAATTTCAACCTTTTAGCAGCCTTAGTATGTAAATTACCTAGTGTTTAATAATGTCTCATACAGGGCACACAAAGAGATTATTTTTCCCTCTGTGGAGTCCACATCTTATTTTTTCCATACCCCAGGACCTAGCATCTAGTAGGCCCTGTAATGTACATTCCTTTGAGCTGTTAGTATAAACTTGACCTTCCCAGTGGGACTTAAAACCTCCATTTCCTAGGGTGGTTAAAACAATATAGGTGAGTTTGGGTACAAACAGTTGAAACCATTAGCTGCATTTTATGCTTCAACCAGCAGGCATCTAGTTTAGAGAGGGAAGTACTAAGTTAACAATACTCAAAGGGACCGGAAATACTCGTCTCCAAAAGCGAACCGGCACCTGCTTCGGCACGATCTCGAAGGATGGTGAGGCCGGAGCCTGGGGCGGGAGAAAAGCAGCCTCCTTGTGACGTCAAATCAGCGGACTCTCGGCCGGGCTTCAGGCCGGTTCCGGTTCCTCGGCTTTCCGGGCGCCAGTGTGCGAGCGCGGGGCGTTCTGCGCGTGCTCCGCAGAGGGACGCGAGGGGGTTGGCTCCAGCTCGCGAAGGAGATGCCTGATTGGCTGGCTCCGTGCTGGGGGGTTCCCCAGGCCTTTCGGCAGGGGTAAAACAATAAGAGGGGGCGGTGGCAAAGGGGGCGGGACGTCCGTGTTCCCTGTCGCTCGCCGCAGCGCTTGGCGCCCGGGAAGAGGTGGTTGTAAGGGAAACGAGCTCGCGGCTTTCCAGCGTCCAAGGTTTAAGGTTTGTCTGAGGGAGGAGGCGGCCAAGGAGAAGAATCCGCTGCGGCCGGTCCTCGGCGACTCCTGCTGACCGCGCGACGTACCCGCCGCCGCTGTTGGTTGGAGGTGTGTACGGGGGCCTGGAAGGGAGATTGGTGTGGTGGTCAGAAGGGGACATTCCCTTCGCGAGGCAACCGTCCTGTGCGTGAGCACCGGTGTCGGAGGTGTAGCGGCTGAGAGACTTTGTTCTTGCCGGCTGTCTACGCTGCCGTGTGTGCGGGAGAGAAGCTGAGCCTTTCCTCTCAGGTGAAGGATGAGAGGCCGCGTGGGAAGGGAGGTGACCGTCGCGTGTCGTGCGGTCGGAGGGTTCCGAGGGCACAGGTGGGGCCAGGCTTTTGGGGGATGAGGTGGCGAGCTGGAAAAGAGGAAGCAGCAATTCTCAAGTAGCGCTGAAGGTTAATATGGAAAGTGGGGGAGTGGGTCTTATGCGAGGATGTTTTAGGGTGGCGAGCCCATCAGCCTTGTCTCCGACCCATATGCGGCTCTTATTCCCGGTTCCTTGGAGCTGGGAGGCCGTCGCCGCCCCACCCGTGGGGGAGGGGAAGGAGGCAGAGTCGGCGGAGGCAGAAGCGACGCAGATGCGAAAGTAGCGGCCTCCGGGCACCATTTCTGTGCACCGAAACAGAATCTGGGTTTGGAGGCAGCCGCCACTTTGCTTGCTCAATATCTAGTGTTCCACGGTCTTCACCCCGTCGGGTTTATCCCCAGAAATATTCAGAAATCCGGGCTATATAATGTTTCTTCTTGGTGCCCATTTTTATGCAGAACGATGCCTTGTTGACCCAGAAAATAGAAAAGATGTTTGAGTGCTTTAGGGAAAGGGTTTCTTTCCCTCGGGAAGTAGCGAGGAGGATGGGGGGGGGGGCAACTTTAGCTTCTCTAGAATGTGTTGATTTTTGTCTGTAGAATCTGATAGAATTTTACCTGCGTCTCTAAAAGGAGATTTCTTAAGATGGCCCTGTGCCGCGTTGGGGCGAGTATAGATTCGCTTATACAGTTTTCCGCATAGATCATTCCACCCCACCAAGGTATAACTCATTTCTTACCAGATTATTTTGGAGGGAGGTGCCCCGCTCTTTTACGACAGCAACCAGATTAAAACAAAAGCCCCCAAGCTAGAATAATAGTGAAGTTCCTCCTTTCCGCGCAGTATGATTATTGTGATATTAACTTGTGTTCAAATAATGGTTTTTGGGTTCAAGGCTCCATACTCGTGCTAGTCTTCCAAATATTAGCATTCCATGTACCTGAGTCTGTGAACCATTAACCTCAGTTAGGGAGCCCACTGAGCTTAGAGGGGAAGAAGATGGAAATTTCTTCCTCAGCTCCATATTTGGCAGTTAATACAGCCTTAGGTAAGTGAACAAAGTTTCTGCGTAAACATCTGGCTCTCTTAATATCTAGTGGTCCTTTTTATGTCCAGAATTACTGGCTTCACAGAGAGGAGATGACCAGCCGGCAGAGGTAGGGTGTTGGGGTTACGTTGCTTTGCCTTGCAGCTTTTGTCTCTGGGGTTCCATTTCCCCTTTACTCGCAGGTGAACTAGCTTTCAAGTAAAAAAAAAAAAAAAAATCCTGGTGTTAAAAAACGTAGACGGTAAGATCAGTTTGAATTTCTTAGAACTAAATAAAGTGTGTGTGTGTGTGTGTGTGTGTGTGTGTGTGTGTGCGCGCGTGTGCGCGCGCATATTACTATACCGTTTTATTAAATTTTTAAAATTGGCCATGTGTATCCTTATGATTTAATCTGTAGGGGTTTATTCTGAAAAGATTATTAAAAAATTGTAAGGACGATAAAGACTTCCTCGGGATTGTTTATTGTCTCATCTGTTATGGTTCTGATTGTTTTATATTCTGGGTTGAAATATTAGTCAAAGGTGAATAAATATTAGGGGTGGAGAGAAACAGAAAGCTTGTGGCATAGATGGGTAGATAGGGATCAGAAAAAGATGAAGAAAATAAGTTTTTGATAATTTTAATGTTGAACTGAGTGTTGAGTTAGCAGCTGAAGAGTTGAATTGTCAGCAGACAACTTTGAGTTGACTAGTACTGGCAAATTTGGTAGCAGAAAAGTATTTGTTATCCATCTTCCATTTAGCAGTTAACAAAACTATTTTCTAGGTTGTTTTTTAAAAACACTTTCTCCCACATATGCTGCATGTGGTATGAAGATTTGGAATAGCCCTAGGTGTTTGGAGGCTGGTTTTAATAGATATAAAACTGACTTCAGTTACTATTTACCGGTAGATACTTGGTTAAGAACTGATAGAAAAAAATTGGTTCTTTTCACAGCATGCCTTCAGAAACAGTAGAATTTGTTTCTTTACTGCTATCCCTCAGTTTATGTTTAGTTTTTAATTTGTATATATCACCCTATTTTGACTGTAGTTATGTTGGGATTGGATCTCCTGTTATGTTACTGTTCTTTGCTTTTTTAGGTTTATCCCAATAGTGTCAAGTAAGCTAACTGTTGGATTTAAATTTTTTTTACATTCTTGTTCAAGTGGTTGGTCTTAACTACGTGTGATGAAAGCATCACTAGAAGCAGGAGACCTGGTTTCAAATCCTCTGTCTCACAACTACATAGCTGAGGGACTTTGAAATCCTTTCTTCAAGCTTTCTAAACATCCGTTTCCTTTTCCTGTAAATGAAGCTATAGCTTATCTCTTTCAAGGAGATGAAGGAATGTGTAGGTAGGTTACTTGTTAACTTTTCAAGCAATGCTATGAATGTATGCTTTTATTTTTGTGGGATGGCATTTCCTTTTCTAATGCATAGTCACTTTTAATAGCTCCTTAACTTCAAAAGTTGCCTCATTACTTTTGGGGCCTGAGGAAAAAAGATTTAA
Source organism: Scalopus aquaticus (assembly GCA_004024925.1). NCBI lineage: Eukaryota > Metazoa > Chordata > Mammalia > Eulipotyphla > Talpidae > Scalopus > Scalopus aquaticus. The sequence goes on along the minus strand of PVIJ01009998.1, from coordinate 10,008 downwards.
TTCACAACTACCTGTTTGTTTCTATCCTTTAAATCTTGTTTGTGACACTTTTCATTCTTGACACAACAAATTGAAGGTATCTCTGCTCCAAGGAGAGATGCAATTCTATTTTGATTGGTAAAGTCATTTTAAACAAAGATCATCTGGAATTTAGAAAGTTCTGCTTTTAAGATAAAGTTAGCAGTAGAGAGTGGGTATTACCACTGGTCAGTGAGAAAGGCCTTGAACCTGACTTGTGCCAGCCCAACTATGAATGAGGGACTCAATAAGGGAAAGGGATAGGGGTCCAGTAATAGAGATATGCTGTGTCCTTCATAGATATGACCTTGGTAACAATTTCTTTCTGGCAAAGAGAACTGCATCCTGTTACTAGAGATCTTTTTATAAGAAGCAAGATACAGTACGGTACTGAAAAATTAATTTTATAGATTTTTTTCTAAATGTCATTTTCTTTTGGTTTTTTTTTTTACCTTTTTGTATTTTAAAGTCATGAATCATTTATTGAATGAATAGTGTATGCAAGGATATCAATAAAAGGAAACATACTACAAAATACAGTGGGGGGGAGCCTGTATGCCAGGAACAAAATATACATAACATGAGAGGAATGTTTGATTTTGACCAATAATGCATTCCTTATCTTTACAATTAACCTAAATGTCAGTTAAAACTATGCATTGGTCTGACTTTGCTGCTGCTTTTTTTTTTTTAAGCAACATTCTAGAACACTTTTCTTAAGCTTTGAGATGAGGTTCACGTATTCAAGTGCATAGATTTTGATTTCAGCACATCAAACACAAAACAAAGAAAAGATGCTTTAAAATTTCAAGCTAAAATATGCCTAGAAGAGTGTCACAGCAGTATTTTTTGAAATGATGTAATCATTATGTACTTATCAAATAATGTCATCCTTACTAAAATTACAGTTAAGGACTTCAGGCATGAACTGTAAGTATACTTCTGAGGTCCATTTTCCTAAATATTCATACCACAATGTAATTACTATCCAGGAGGTGATGATGCTACTTGGGAACATAAATACTGCCAATTTTTACATTGTAGGGCACTTTTACTCAGCATGTGATGAAAACATAGTTAGAGAATCAAAATATTGAGAGTCTACAACCAAGGTAATTTTCTTAAAAAAAAAGAAGATTACATGGTAGTCTTAATTTTTTAACAGTCTTTATTTTGGCCATTTCTCCAAGCATTAAAACAGCCACCATAGTGGCATGAAATTTCATGTCTATAATTTGCAGAGAGTTTTTTCCCCTGGAACTACTGGAGCAAAGATGCTGTAATTCTCATCACCTATTACAGCTGGTGGGCAGACACTACAGGCTCCTCCTCCACTAGTGAATTTTTGATTGTGTATTTTGATTCATCTACACATATATTCAGAATGGAGCTGTCATTTCAGAGATCACTGATAAATAAAAGTAAGTTGATGAGATTCAAATTTGGCTTAGATTATCTTGTCTTTTCTATTGCAGTATGCTCTGGTAATTATTTTGCTGTAGTAGATCTAAAAAATTAATTTGCTTGCCCAAGTGCATATTTTGCTTTTATTGACATTATTGAAATCATATCTTAGTTAATTTTATAATGCTTTTCATTTTTGTTCCCTATGGTTTTATAGTCTTTAACTATATATTTCAGTTAACCATTTAGCTGATGTTTCACAGTTGAAGTTGTTTATTTTTGTTTCTAAGACCAATAATTTATTATCAGTTTATCAGGAAAAAATAGTATTATATTTAGACAAGCTTGATATCAAATGTTTTTTACTTTTTCTGATTTTTGCTTTTTTGAATTAGGTGTTTCTAAAATTACCTCATAAAATTTCGAGAGTGACCTTAGGATATAGACAGTAAGTTTTCTTTATTACTCCAATGTATAACCTGGGCCGGCCTCCCTGGTGGTGCAAGGGATTAAGTCTCAGCTCTATGCAGCCACTGCAGCACAACTTAGATCTCTGGCCAGGGAACACGCCCTGGTGGCGCAGCAGACCTCGCTCCTGTCTTGTCCATTGCTCCACTCATTGTGTTTCAGTCAGTCCTTCTGTTCTGCTCCCCACTCTGTCTCTGGTGAATCCTCTCACCCCCACCCCACCTCTGGCCTACACCCCAGCTCTTGTATACATAAATAAATCTTTAAAAAAAAATTACAACATAGTGTATTCACTAGTTTGTTTCCCCCATTCTCAGCGTCCTTAATTCTGTGTTTTCAGTTAGTTGGTAGTATTTAAGTATTGGAACTTAGCCATAAATTGTCACTAATGTAGCACAATATCAGAGGTTACTTTTCTGTTTTACTAGTAATGCTAAATGAATTTTCACTTTGGTCTTTATCCTAGGGTTATATTTTCTAATCAGTAACATGTTATCAGAAAGTAAATGAAAGCATTTAAGTATGGTTTTAAAAATTGGAAAGTTAATATATGTTCTTTGTAATATTCAAAACAGTGTAATGTCTTATTATAGGCATTAAGAATTGGTATTTAACTTTACTCTTCCTCTAAGCCCAAATCATTTATATTGTATATTTCTTTTTTGTTTCATGCTTTTTTTCCCCCCAAGCTGGGGTTTGTAACATCCCACAATTAATTTGGTTATATCTTGTTTTTTGTGAACAGTGTTTTTTGTTTATATTTATAACTTTTTTCCCCTCCGGCCCCTGTATTTAATGACTGCATAATTTTGTATTTTGGAATTGCACCATAGTTTATTAAACCATTTTTCTCTTGATGAACATTTAGACTTTTCACATTTTTCTTTGGTGTAAATGAACAACCTTGAATATACATCTTTGTGCGGTTGTACAGGTATTTCTTTGTAATGTACCTTACAAGTGGTATTACTGGTTATTGTGTTCTTTTGTAATTAATTTGATTAAAATTGAGCTTGTCTCTAAAAGGTTGCAACAATTTTATTTCCACCAACACTGTAATTGATTTTATTGGATATTTTTGGTCCTCCTCATCTATGTTAACCTAAGAGGTAAAAAGATTTCCCCTTTTTTGGAAACTATTGAATGTTGTTGATTTCAGGGTATCAGGTTTCTCTTATGCTAGATATGTGGTAGATTCTTCCTAAGTATGAAGGATTGGCATAGTGAAGCATAATTGTATTGTAAATTTGAAAAATTGAAGCAAAATTTACAGAGTACCAAAACCATACTTCATGTGTGTGCAGCTTTATGATTTTGGGCAGCTATATACACTCATGAAACCACCACCACAAAACCAAAATATGAGATATGTCCATTACCCCAGAAGTTCCCTCATGCTTCTTTATAGTCATTTCCCCTCTTCTTGCTGTGCCTGATCTGATTTAACCACTATAGTTTTGCCTTGTGTACAATGTCTTATCAATAAACTCGTAGAACTTCATTAGCTTTGAATTAAATTATTTTTTTGAAACTCATCCATGGCATTGCATATATCTAAAACTTCTTTTTATTGACTAGAAGTATTGTATGAGTTTACCAGAATTTGTTTATTCATTCACCTGGTCATTGTTTAGTTTTTGGGTATTTAGTAATAAAGTTGCTGTAAACAAGGTATAGGTCTTTGTGGACATTCATTTCTTTTGGGTAAATATGTAGAAGTGAATTGCAGGGTACTATGGGATGTTTTAATTTTATGAAACTACCATGCTGTTTCATCCTTGCAAGCACATATTTTTAGATTTTAGTATTAGCCATAATTACAGGTATTTAGTGACATATCATTATGACTTAATTTGCATTTTTCTAATGACTAATGATGTTGAGATGATTATTTGCCATCTGTACATATATGTCTTAGTGTAGAGTATATAGTCAAATCTTTGCCTTTTTTTAAGATTTATTTATGCAGACAAGAACTGGGGGTGTAGGCCAGTGGTGTGGGGGGGTGAGAGAATTCACCAGAGACAGTGGGGAGCAAAGCAGGTGGATCTACTGAAATACACTGCTGAGGGGAGCAGCGGGCGAGACAGGAGAGGTCAGCTGCACCATGTGGGTTAGTTCCTTGGCATCAAGGAATCAAACTCATGTTGCTGCGGCTGCCGATAGCGTGATAGCGCTGTCTTTAACTAGACCCTGTGACATCAGGGAGGTCCTTTTTTAACATTTCTAAAAGAATTTTTTATTTATGCATACCAGAACTGGAGTGTAGGCCAGAGGTGCAGGGGGAGTAAGAAGATTCACCAGAGACAATGGGGAGCAGAACAGGTAGATTGACATAAATACACTAATGAGGCCCTCTCTAAAAATATTTAAGCTTATTTGTGTTAAAACTGCTCTACTTGAGTAGATACTTGAAGTATGGCTGGAGAAAGGATTTGATGGTATCAAGTTTTAGGATACAGTCATACGCTAATGATTTTCTCTTTGAACTCTGAGCTTGGAATATTCACTTTCTCAATTTCTGCTTGTCAGGTTTCTACTTCTGTTCCAGTTCAAAGTTGTATGTTCTTTGTGGGAGGACTTGGATTTATCACATAAGATTATTTTTTCTTTTAGGAACCTATCTTCCACTGGGCTTTAAATTTCTTCAGAATGGTTGATTGTGTCTATTGAGTTCACCATTGTTTTTCCTTGAAAGGTTTCTGGCACATATATTTATGTAGGTATTCAGTAACTATTGAATATATTTGTGATGTTCCATCTATTTACATAACTTGAGATGAATGAAGTAGACAGGAACCTAGAGAATGAAAATTGCAGTTCAGGGAATGATAAGTGGTGAGTGGTATAGTATTCTTACAGCATAGAATTTGTTGAAGAGGTAATATGTAAATAATGGGAGATGAATCTGAAATGTTGATTAGGTCACTGAATGTCAAACTGTACTTTTGTAGAGGGCCTTGTACTTAAAGCGGAATGCAGGTGTTTGGATTTTACTGTATATACACTGTGGAGATTAGGTATTAATTTAGGTAGATTTGAGAACTGAAGACTTTAGGCTATCTGAAATTGCCAGGTTATTAGCAGACAGAACCTTAAGCATTTCTGCATTGTGATGAGAAAAAAAGTTGCCTCATAGATATCCAGAAAAGTTAGGAGTTGGTGATCAACAGTGATAATGCAGAGTGGTAGTCAGGAAATTTTTGAGGATTGTGACTGTCTAAAAAAATTTATTTAAGGGACAGTTCAATTTATAGTGTTTGAGAGAGAAATAAAGAATTAAAAATAGGAAATAGGGCTTCCCTGGTGGCGCAATGAGTAAAGCACAGCACTGTGAGGCTGTCAGGAGCCACTGTAGCACAAATTAGATACCCAGCCAGGGAGATTCCCACATGGTGCAGACCACTCCTGCCTCCCCCGCTGCTCCCCTCAGCAGTGTACATCAGTTGATCTGCCTGTTCTGCTCCACACTTTGTCTCTGGTGAATCCGCTCACCACCCCACACCTTTGGTCTCCACCCCAGCTTGTATGCGTAAATAAATAAATCTTTAAAAAAATAGGAAATAGAGAATTATACCATTAGTAATTTAGAGTAAAATATGATTTAGGAAGTGCCTTGATAAACTCCCAAAGTACTTTGAAAATTCAGAGAAAAACGGTGATAGTCTGTTAAGGATCAGGGAAGAATTTCAGGGGACAGTATTTTAACTGGATCCAAATGAGCACATAGATTTCAATCTTTTTAGATAGGAAGATATGAAATGGGTATTGGTATAGGAGTCAAGATGCTGGTAGTTCATGTAGAGTACGTGTCTAGAATCCCAATGTTGGAGAATCCTAATTCAACTTTGTTGGACATAAAACGACTGAATTTCTACTATATTGTTTATTTCTGGAATACCTGCAGCCACTGGCTGTTCATGAAGTAACTCTATTCTGGTTATTCTTGCATTATCTCGAACCTAAATCTACCTCCCTATAATTTGCATTCACGATGTTTAAGTAATTTAATTTGTGCAAGTCAAAAACAGAACTGTCAGGTCATTTTAGACATTGCATCTAGATTAAGGTAGTCTGAGATTATTTGCTTTGAGGGCAACCCTGTTACACTGGTGATTCACTGAACCTTTTTTTTTTTTTAAGATTGATTTATTTATGCATACAGGAGCTGGAGTGTAGGCCAGAGGTGTGGGGGTGTGAAAGGACTCAACAGAGGCAGAGAGAGAAGCAGAACTGAAATAGGCTGCTGCTGAGGGGAGCAGCTCAGCAGTGGGCAAGACAAGGAGAGGTCTGATGCACCATGTGGGTCAGTTCCCTGGCTGGGAATGTAACTGGTGCTGCAGTGCCTGCCGATAAGTAAGCGTCATAGTGCTGAGACTTAACCTCTTGTGCCACCAGGGAGGCCTGATTCACTGAACTTTAAATGGTAGACAAAAAAAAAAACAAAAAAACCAAGTATGTAACTAGAAACTGAAGTTTAATCAGGAATGAAAAGAGGGTGATAACTTTGCTTGACAACAATAATAGTTACTTTGAAATTGAGGAAATTAGAGTATATTATAGAACATGAAGTTCAGTATGACTTTTTTTTTACTATCTTAGTTATGCCTTTGTCTTTCTTTTGCTTAATTTACCTTTCAATGGGTACTAAGAACTTTTTCAGAAAAAATGGTGACATTTGATATAGAGTAGTTTCCCACGACAGCTAGAGTAGGTGTGTTTCAGGAGTTAATTTAGGTAAATGAAGAGGAAACATTTTAAGAAACAGGAATGAATAAAAGAATGTTGGTGAAAATACACAGAGATTTTAAGTGGGCAGAGTTGGAGAAATAGGATGATCTCTAAAGTAATTCAGGGCTCTGTAAATGGCATGGGAAGCTAGATAAAATCATATTGGTATCTGGGTAAATTATTAGGAGTGAGATTTGTTTTTATCTGACAAAAGAAAGCAAATTTTATGGTGTGCATTCCATTATAACAATTAACCTTCACATTTTCAAGTGATAGTGGAGGATGTGGGACTTTAATACATGAAATTTCACTTTTTTAAAAAGGTTAGATGATAATTACTCTTAAGTGGTGCTAGAAACTAAACCTGAAGATTCTTTTTGTGTATGATTATCTTTTAATCTTGGCCATTTCTGTTGAACTGTACAATCTTGTAGAAATCGCTTCTCAATTTATAAATTAGGGAATCGAGATCCAGAAAGGTCATAATTGTTTTGTGGCCTTTAATAAGATGCTTTTCTCACTCCCATGTTCAGAGGTTTGTTTTGATAGATTTTGGTGTTTTTTGAATACTTTGCTGTGAATAATAAAAATGGCACAATTCTTGTAATCACATTTATTCTGAGTGTGTAATTTGGCTCTTTTGTCCTTGCTCTCAACTTTCTTTTACTGACTGCATGAATTATAAATGCAAATGTTATATTACTCAATTTTCCAATCTTATTTCCCACAACTGTCTTGTTTAGTGGTTCTATAATTTATCCCTAATGCATCTTGATGCATTCCTTATTTTTTGAACTGTTAATTTCCTTTATCTGGGAGAGAAAATGGGAAGATGGGTAAGATGGCAATTGAGTAGAATATAAATTATCATCATTAAAAAGTAGGTAAGTGGTGAGTTTGCTTGCCCTCCCACCTATACTTTTTGGTTGATATAGTTGATTTCCATCAATTACCGTTTAATTCTCTAAATTCTAAATCACTTTAAATCATTTATGTAATTGATCTGTACATTATAGTTAAGTAAAAACACTATCCTTGTTTTACCATAATCTGTGAGACCTCCCCATACCTTAAAAAGTAGATTGCATAATTTGTTATGTATAGTTACTTATTTTGGCTTTTACCAGATTAGCATTTTCTTATCACATTGACCATTAGAAGTTCACTCACTATTCAAGCTACTTCCTTTGTTTTGTTTTGCTTTTTAAAGACTTATTACTGCTGGGGTGTAGACCAGAGCTGTGGGGAGTGAGAAGATTCACCAGAGACAGAGTGGGGAGCAAAACAGGTGGATTGACTGGAATGCACTGCTGTGGGGAGCAGCGCGCAACGCAGGAGAGGTCTGCTGTGCCATGTGGGTTAGCTCCCTCTTGGGGTATTGAACTCCTTCCTGGTTTAGTGGCTGCTGATAGCTTTGCAGTGCTGAGACTTAAACCCCTTGTGCCACCAGGGAGGCACTCAGGCTACTTCCTTTGAATAAATAATATATTGAATGATAGGTCAAAGTTGCCTCCACTGCCTATCTTTCTGACCTCACTTGATGGTATCCTGGCCGTCATACTTTAGTGACTGCACAGGTGGTATGCAGTTTGAAGTCTTTCAAGCTTTGTCACAAAATTCTTTACTGTATTTTGAGCTTTCTTTGATATGGAATGTTTGTACTGTACTTTTCCTACCTTATATGTGATAAAATATGATAGGTAAATACGTAGTTTCTAAATATGATGGAAGGGTTAGGATAAATGACACAGTGTCACTGTAGAAAATTTGGAAATAAGGAGGAAAAAAAGATTATCCCCAAGCTCAGAAATAATCCCTAGTAGTTTTTCTGTTATTAATAATTTGAATAAAACTATTTTGTATGTGATTATTTTTTTCAGAGGGCAAGTTAGTATCTGCCAAGTCTTAGTATTGTTACAGGCCACGGAGAGGGGCACCTAAATAGGTTCTAATTAGATTCTGCCATCTGCCGCATCAAGAGAAAACATAATCTAGTGCATAAGAACTTTAATGGGAAGGAACTTTAATACAATTAGTGTGCAGTACAGAAAAGGGAAAGAATATTTTCCAAATGAAGCACACGAAGTTTCCCATCACCTGATGGGTAAATGCCCAGCCAGACAGGATTGGCCCACAGCAGAGCCACTGAGTCCGGAAAGCCTGCCACTAGTCTAAGACACCTTCCGGTGGGGACGTGTAAGGAAGGGACAGAGGGGCCCAACACTTCTGGTACAGGAGGAGCAAAATCAAGATAAATGCTGCCATTGTTAACCTTCCTACATGTCTTTCACCCACATCTGTTTCAGCCTGTCCTGGGCCAAGAAGCAAGCGCAGTTTCTTCAGGTGTATGTGTGCCACGTGCCTCCTTCCTGTCTCCTCCTAGCACTCCATCCCTTCCTCCCTCCTCCTCAGTCACCTCTCCAGCTTCTCCTCCATGCTCAGCTCCGTCATACCATGGGTGGGCCAGGAATCTGGAACCTCCCCTTTTCCTGGGGACCACCCTGTTAGTGTTCTTTTACTAGTTGGTTGTTGGAAGTCATGATGCATTTTTTCTATGGTTTTCAAAGAAAAAATATGTCATGACTTCTGACAACCCAGTATTTTAAAATCAGTTGTGAGAATATTAAAGCGTGCATAAATTTTTCATTTTACTTTGTAAAATTTTACAATGATTCTTCACCTTTTACCATTTTTCAAAAGAAAACTGTTGTTTAGCTTTGTTAACTGTAAATGTAACAAATGAGAGTCCTTTTGTGTATTAAGGCTTGTAATTACTGAGTGACTTTTATAGGTTGGAGGGGGAAAACTAATGGCACCTGAAATGGTTCCAATTTGTGAATTAAATTTATTTCATGAGTTGTTTTAATTGAGGTGGTATAGAATTTGTGGTGAAACAGACTGAAGAAACAGTCTGGCAGGATTCTGGGCTGGGTTTACTCTGACTTGACAGCTAAGGGAGAAATGATTGAGAAGAACTAAATTGCAGATGAACTACAGAGTGCTTTTTTTTTTTCTTACACAAAGTTTATTCTTAAATATACAACAACGTCCAAGAAACACTGATAGAATAACAGATGTTACAGCAAAAACTCCAGGTATTTAAACAGGAATGGAATTAAGGCACTAGGGCTTTAGACACAAGGAGCAGCTTAACTCTTTGCCAGATTATTAAATCCACCTGTGGCCAGGGAATTATTCCATACGGCCTTCACTTTTAACTCCTTTACTTTCTTTTTTTTTTTTAATTTTTTTTAATTGTTATTTATGTCTTTTACATTTTGTATTCCCCTTGGGCAGCCCACCACCAATTCACCCGTGATCCATCTCTATGGTCCCCTGTATTCTCTCTTCCATTTTGTGCCCTTATCCTCCCCTCCCCCCCCCCCC